>VMDO01006918.1:0-95676 GCA_007922755.1 Pedetes capensis | reverse complement strand
ACCTGGATGGGAGACCGCCTGGGAACACCAGAAGCTGTAGGCTTGGGAGAAGGACCTGGCAACCCCCTCCCAAAAATCAATCTGCCATTGAAAACCCTATGAACAGCAGAGAAGCACTGACAATAGTGTTTCCCCTGTTGTACAGAGGGTCACTATGAGTTGGATACCGACTCGACGGCACCTAACAACAACAACAACAGTGGGATGTTATTATCGTAGTTAATGTTGAAGAAAGAAAATCTCCATAGTCCCCATCCTCATATGACTGCAAGTTTTGGCTTTGGGTTTGTCTATACGCAGAGTTCCGCTCACTGACAATCATGGTGGACACACGTCCATTGGTTTCCTTTTTTCACTTAGTTCGTTAATTATTAAAACACATTTGTTAAGCCTTTATTATACAGTAGGTTTTGCTTCAGACTATAAATATTTCTCTGTATCTCATAGCTTCTAACAACCATTATAATGATCATTTTTAATGGTTGCCTAATAATTTGATTGTCTACAGCCATACCACCCAGGTGTCTGATCTTGTCTGATCTCATCAGATCTCAGAAGCTAAGCTGGGTCGGGCCTGGTTAGTACTTTAATGGGAGACTTCCTGGGAACACCAGGTGCTGTAGGCTTGGGAGAAGGACCCAGAAGAAACCCACTCCCAAAAATCAATCTGGCATTGAAAACCCTATGAATAGCAGAGAAGCACTGACAATAGCGCAGACATGGCACAGTGTCTGGTAGTGTTTCATTCTGTTGCACGAAGGGTTGCTATGAGTCAGAACCAACTTGACGGCATTTAACAACAATAACCTGATTGTCAATTTAGGTATTAGGAAGGGCTCATGATTGGGTGACAGAACAAATCCAAACACGCTTAAGAAGATTCATTGACATCTAAGGTGGGAAAGTCAGAAGTAGCTGGGTGTGGTAGCACACACCAGTAATTCCAACACTTGGGAGGCTGAGGCAAGAGGACTGAGAGTTTGAGGCCAGCCTGGGCTACATAGTGCAATTGTCTCAAAAACAAAGAAACAAAACAAAGTCAAGGGCAGAATCGGCTTCAAGCAAGAATGGAATCAGGTGTTCAAATGATGCTCCTGAGAATCTGTGCCTATCTCCCTGCTTTCTCTAGGGGTGGCTTCTTTTACTCAAGGGGTAGCAAGATAGGTGCCAGTAGCCGTAGCTTATGAACCTCCAGCTAAGCAGGAAGGAAAAATTTGCTTCCTTTTTCCAAGAGTCTCAGCAAAAGTCCTGGGCTGGATCTTATTTGAGTAACGTAGATCTGCCAAGCATAGTGGCGCACACCTGTAATCCCAGCACTCAGGAGGCTGAGGCAGGAGGATCCTGAGTTCGAAGCCAGCTTGAGCTACATAGAAAGATGCTCTCTCAACCCCCTCCCCAGAGAAATAACACAGATCATGTGACCACCCTGGGCCAATCCCTGTGGCCAGCAGAGGCCACAGGGCTCTCATTGATCTGTCCTGGTTCATGAGTACACCTTTCCCCCAGGCAAGGCATGGCAGTAGCCCCATCTGAAGCACACTGACTGGGGAGGAGAGGTGATTCCTTAGTGTCAGATGGGGGGATTGTTGGCAGAGGAGGAGGAATGGAACTCAGCAGGCAGGAACACTGCTGTCTCCCAACTTTACTGGATCTCTAAGACCTCCCTCCACAGGTTTCTGCTATGACAGATGAGGGAGAAGGCCTTCTCCATCCCACGGGGGCCGCTGCCTCCCATCTAGTCTAAACATGGTGCCTCCACGTGGGACTTTGTTGGATGGGAGGATTCCGAGGCTTAACAACCAGTGGCCATACATGTCTTCTAGCTCCATGTGGCTGAAAATTCATGATATTCAGTTTCTTTCTCTCCTCTGAACCTGCCCAGATTGCTACACTTATTCTTTTTTTAAATTTTGCGACAGGGTCTCGCTAAATTACGCAGACTGCCTCTGGTCTTGAACTTTCGATCCTACTGCTTCTGCCTCCTGAGTGGCTGGGATTACAGGCGTGCGCCACCTCACCCGGCTCTTACACTTCTTCTTCTCCCACCCTCTCACTCTCCTCTCAGTCTTTCTCCCCTTCTCCTCTCCAACAGCGGGCTGGGGCTGGTGAGGTGGGGTCAGGACAGGTCCAGGGACCTCTGCTCCAGCTCTTCCTTTCCCTTCTTTGAGCCCTGGCTGTCAGACTCCCTATCCACAACCTCCCTGCTCCAGCTCGCCCAGTCCCACTGGGACTTAGGAAATTTGGCTGAAACCAACTAACACAGGCCCTGTTGTTGTTGTTGTTGTTGCTGCTGTTGCTGCTAGGTGCCATCAAGTCAGGTCCAACTCATAGTGACCTTGTGTACAACAGAATGAAACACTCCTTGACACTGTGCCATGCCCAGCACTATGTCAGTGTTTCTCTGCTACTCATAGGGTTTTCAATGGCTGATTGGGAATTGTTTTGGGAGTGGGCTGCCAGGTTCTTCTCCCAATTTTTGCAATGCTGGGGATCGAACCTGAGACCTCAGAGCATGCAGAGCAAGCACTCTACCAACTGAGCTAAAACAAAGCCCTGATGTTTCTGGTAATAGAGCCTTCTGCCCTGGCCCAGGTCCTGGCCATCCTGATGGATGTGTTCACAGATGTGGAGATCTTCTGTGACATTCTAGAGGCAGCCAACAAGCGTGGGGTATTCGTCTGTGTGCTCCTGGACCAGGGAGGTGTGAAGCTCTTCCAGGAGATGTGTGACAAAGTCCAGATCTCTGACAGTCACCTCAAGGTAGGGGCCCGATGAGATTCCTCAGGGCATTTTGTGCCAGTCAGGACAGGCTATGTTACACTGTGGTAACAAATGCCCCCATCCTAATGGCTCAGCACAATAAACGCTTATTTCTCACTGAAGGCCCTCCAACATGTAATTGTTGTTGTTGTTGTTAGGTGCCATGGAGTCAGTATCTGACTCATAGCGATCCTCATAGGGTTTTCAATGGCTGACTGTTTCAGCATTGCCTTGGGAGTGGGTTGCCACGTCCTTCTCCCATTTTGCAGTGCTGGGAATTGAACTCGGGACCTCAGAGACTGCAGCGCAGTACTCTACCAACTGAGCTAAATCCCAGCCCCAACATCTAGTAGCCATACCATAAGGAATACAAGACCTCCAAGATAGCAGTAACAGGGAAAAAGAGGGCTGGAAGATTCTCTTGTGCGTTGTTAGGATCTAACCTGGAGGAGATTTCCATCACTTCCTCCCATGCCCCTCTGACCCTGCCTTGCTGCACAGGCCTGGAAGATGGAAATCCACTGTGGGTATCTGGCGAGCAGTCTCTCTGCCACATACTCCTTTCCTCCTCTCAGCTGGGGAAACCCCATGGCCAGGCTCACCCGGGCAGGGCTGCCTGCAGGCCCTGGAGGATACATATTTAGAACCCCCGCCCCCAGCCCCAACAAGAAGTTCTTGTTCTTGCGTTTAAAGGAGTCTCCCATTTCTCTCTCCTGGCTGGAAGAAAAGAAACCCAGAAAAAAAGTTTAATTAGTCAAACGAACTAGAAAACCACCCAGAGCATCCTGAGCAGGCCCAGCTTGAGAGCCAGGGGGGGTCCCAGGGTTCCTTTGGTGACTCCGATGCAGCCCAGTCAGGTCAGCCTCCCCCCAGGAGCACTTCCCAGCCAAGGATAAGGACTCCCCATCCCTCCTCCTCCACACTTCCTGGGAGGCAGCTGAGCTCAGTGCTCTCTCCCCCCACCCCACAGGCCTCAGCACTGCTGACTGCAGGGTGGGCCTGAGGTTGAGGCACACCCCCTTGGCAGACGGTCATGGAAACAGGTTAAGACAACCAGCACTGGCCTTGCCTTTGTGGTGCACATCAGCCTCACCTGACAGTTGCCCCTCCTCCATCTCATGGAGCCACAGAGAGGTGGGGGGAGCTGCTGGAGGCCCTGGGTGGCCTTCCCAGAGCCTGCCTGGCCTCCTGCAGGCATCAGTGGGGTACTCGTGGTATTTCACCCCCTTTGGCCTTAAGCCCAGGGCTCAGCCCCACACTTCACCTACCCTTTCTTTTCTCCAGCCTTCCAGCTGGAGGTCCAGCTAAAGGCTGGGCAGCAGGTGCTGCAGGGGAGACAAAGGGACAAACAGAACCAGGATCTGGGTTGCAGACACACCTCTTCTCTGGATGATCCAGGGGCCATGGAGGTCTTCACAAAGCTGCCCCCTCTGACTGCACTGGGCCATCCCTCTGACCAGCTTGGGGTCACGTCCCAAGGCAGAGCTGGGCTTGCCCCTAAGTAACCAACATTCTTCTTGATATCTATGGAGGCCTATGCTAGGAGCCCCATGGGCTTCAAGCCCTTGTCTTTCTTTTATGTGTTGCCTTGTTTGAGCTCCACCCTCTCCCCTTTTTTCATTGCCAGGTAATCCCAGGACAGTAAAAAAAATTAGAAGCTGGGCGCAGTAGCACACGTCTGTAATCCCAGCGGTTTGGGAGGCGGAGGCAGGAGGATCACAAGTTCGAGACCAGAGGCAGTCTACATAATTTAGCGAGACCCTGTCTCAAAAAGTAAAAAATTGGGCTGGGGGCGCAGGTCAGTGGTCCAGCACTTGCAGAGCATGCAGGCGCAAGGCCCTGGGTTCAACCCCCAGTACCGCAAAAAACAACAACAACAACAAAAAAAAAAAATTAGAAAATTCAGCTAAAGCAAAAATAAAAATGGTCCATAATCCCAGCAACCAGAGAGAAACCGTGTTTCCATCTCGGTGACCATCCTTGCGGATCTTTTCCTATGCAAATTGTCCCAGTCTGTTTGAGCTGCTATCACAGAGCATCATGGACTGGGCGGCTTATAAACAACAGAAATTGAAGTCTCACGGTTCTGGAGACTCGGAAGTACCAGATCAAGATGTCTGCAGAGTCAGCGGTTGGTGAGGTCTCCCTGCCTTGTTCCTTAGTGCCTCTATTCTGACTGTGTCCCCACACAGAGGACAGAGCAAGGGAATTCTTCGGGGTCCTTTATATAAAAGCACCCTTCATGAGGCTCCACCTGCATGACTTAATCCCCTCCCCAAAGCCCCCACTTCCTAACACCATCACATTGGAGATTGGGTTTCAACACAGAATTCAGGAGGACACGTTCAGTCTATAGCCCCAACGCATATCGATAAAGATGTAATCAGTAAGTGACACCTTGCCTCTGCTTCCCACAGAACATTTCCATCCGGAGTGTGGAAGGAGAGGTGTACTGCGCCAAGTCAGGCAGGAAATTTGCCGGGCAAATCCGGGAGAAGTTCATCATCTCGGACTGGAGATTTGTCCTGTCTGGATCTTACAGGTGAGCACAAGGTGCATCTCCCGTGGAGGCTTCACGGAGGCCAAGGGTGGAGGTGCTGAGCAGCAACCCGCTCCTCACACCCAGCTCAGCAGCTCCCCTGGAGCTCCTCGTCTGTCCAGAGCTGTTGTTTATCAGATAGATACAGGTGGTGGGTGGGCAGGAAATCTGAGCCCTTCCTGGAAAGACCTCAGAGAGGAAAGGCTGACCAGGTGTCTCAATTTCCCCCAATACTGCAGTAAGACACAGATCCCTTCTTAGGACTCTTACGTGTGATTATAAAGCGGTGCAATTTGCTGTGTGGGGCGTGTGCACGTTCCATTTTGTTTTTAATTTTTTATTGTTTGAATGCAATGCATTTATTGAGATTAACTCACACAGCAGACAATTCAACTCTTTATATGTGCACTTCAATTCCTAGCAATTTACAGTTGTGCAGTTACCACCACAATCAATTTTAGAATATGATCGTCACCCTAATTAAAAAAAAACAACATACTAATTAGCAGTCACATCCTCCCACTCCATTTTACTAGGCAACCACTAGCCTACTTTCTGTCTCTGTAGGATTGCCTATTCTGGACAGGTCATAAGAATAGAGTCATATATGTGCTGTTCTGTGACTTGAGCCTCTCACTTAGTAGGTTTTTAAGGTTTACACAGTTGAATGGACATACCACATTTTATCCATTCACCAGGTCACAGACAGTTGCATTGTTTCCACTTTCTCGCCTTTAGGAGTGATACCAGTAAGAACATTCATGTATTCATGTATGACTTTTTGTGTGGACTTATGTTTTTAAGTCTGAGTACATGGCTGGTGGTACGATTGCTAGATATAGTAATTCTGTTTCTCCTTTTGATGGACTGACAGGATTTTATTCCAAAGTGGTTGCACCATTTACATTCCTACCGGCAATGCCTAAGGGTTGAATTTCTCTAATCCTAAGCAATACTTGTTACTGGTTGTCCTTTTTTTCTTTTTTTTTTTTTCCTTGAAAATATCTCACTATGAAGTCCACATTGGCTTCAAACTTCTGATCCTCCTACCTTAGCCCCCTGAGTGCCAGGACTACAGGCAAGCGCCATGATGCCTACCATGCTTGAAGTTACCCTTGTGACAGCCCTCCTGGGGATGTGAAGTGATATCACTTAGTAGGTTATATTTCCACTTACCTGAGGGCTAAGGATGTTGGTCTTGTACTTCCTGTCCCTTTCAACAAGACACAGATACAGATTCAATTCATTTTTAAACACTCACATCAGGATTCCTACATCCAAGCCGGGCATGGTGGCTCATGCCTGTAATCCCAACGACTCACAAGGCAGAGGCAGGACGATTGCAAGTCGGAGACCAGAGGCAGTCTGCATAACTTAGAGAGACTCCGTCTCAAAAAAAGGAAAAAAATGGGCTGAGGGTGCAGCTCAGTGGTACAGCACTTGCAAAGAATGCAAGTGCAAGACCCTGGGTTCAACCCCCAGTACCGCAAAAAAACAAAAAAGCGTTCCTACATCCAGATATCTAACTATCCACTTAGTCCAACAATGCTGCAGAGTCTGAGATACCATTATTCAGCCAGGCAAAGGCAACAGCAAAGCCTCTAACTAGGGATGGATGAGCATGAGGGGAAAGAGAAGAAGGAAAAAAAAAAAAACACTTGCATCTAAAATGTGCTATCTTTCTTTAGTTTATTAATACCTGAGAAGTTGAATCCAGGGCCTTGTGCATGCTATGCTGTACCACTGAGCTGTTTTTTTCACTTTGTTTAGACAAGGGTCTCATTACGTTGTGCCGGCTGCCTTTGGTGTCAAATTCATGATCGTCCTGCCTCTGCCTCCCAAATTGCTGGGATTACAGGAGTACGCCACAGTGCCTGGCTTTTAAATCCTACTTTTTATGATATTAATATTTCCACCTCCACTTTTCCATTGACTTAACTTTGTGAAATGTCTTGGTCCACTTGGGCAACTATAACAAAATACCACAAGCTGGGTAACTTATAAACAACAGACATTATATCCCACAGCTCTGAGGGCTGGGAAGTCCAAGGACAAGGTGGTGGAAGACTTGGTGTCTAGCAAGGGTGTAGTTCCTAGATCACAGACCACTGTCTGTTCACTGTCTTCACAGTGAACGTACATCTTCATCCCTGCGTGGTAAAAGGGTAAGGGAGCTCTCTGTGGTCTCTTTTATAAGGGTATTAATGTCATTCATGAGGGCTCCACCCTCATGACCTAATCATTTCCCCAAATCCCCACCCCCAAATACCATCTTATTAGGGATTAGGGTTTTCAACATACGAATTTGGGGAGACATAAACACTGAATCAGTCAGTTTTGCATACCCACAACGAGAGATATTAGGCAACTAACTTAATAAAGAGAAAAGTTTTATTTAGCTCACAGTTTTGAGGTTTAGTCTAAGATCAGGCAGCCCCATCAGTGTGGCCTCTGGTGAGGGTGACATCATGGCAGAAGTGTGTGTAGAAGGATTGGTCACATCTCAAACTGGAACAGAGAAGGAAGACAAACAGGGTCCCACAATGCTTTCATGGGGATGCCCCCAATGACCTAACCTAACCTCCTCTCATTGGGCTCCATCTCCCAAGGATTGACCACTCCTAATAGCACCATCCCGGGACCAAGCCCTTAACATTTGGACCACTGGGGGTCACCACCCATATTCAAACCATAGCACCATTATTTCCAAACCTTCTGTTAGATTTTGGCAATTGTTCCTGATCAAGAGGCCTGAAGTGAGGGGTCTATAACTAAGGAATCCTCTCCCTCTTTCAAAAAATTATTATTTATCAGTTCACTTAATAATTATTATATAGAAATATATTATTTTGTTATGGAAATTTTACATAATAATGTTATTCATTATTTTATTTTGAAATTCACTTAACATAAAAATTGAACATTTCAACATGTGCCGTTCAGTGACATTTAGTACGTTCACAGTGTTGTATAACAATCACCACCTTCTAGTTCCAAAATGTTTTCATCATCCCCCAAAGAAACCCCATAACCATTAATTAGTCACTCCCTGTTACTCTTTCTCCCCAAGCCCTAGCAAGCACCAATCTGCATTCTTTATGGATTTATCAGTTCTAGGTACTTATACAAATGGAATCATAAAACAGGCCACATTTAGGGGCTGGCTCCTTTCACTTAACATAATGCTTTTAAGGTACAGCCAAACTAGCCTCTATCAGCACTTCATTTCATTTCACAGCTGAACGATTGTATGAATGTACCACAATTTGTTCATCTGTTCCTCCTTTGATAGACATTGGCATCTGTGAATAATAGGTAAGGAACTCTTGCAGGGTTTGGAAGCCCCACTCCCAAAAACTTTCTCCTCTGGAGCTCAAGTTTTGCCTCAGAAGAGGGAAAGGAGGAGATTGAGCCAATCGCTTGGGGAGCTGAGAGTTACTGGAACTTAGGAAAGCAACCACAGAACAGGTGCCCCCTGAGCTCCGTCCCTGCAGGAGCCCCCAAACATGATCCACTTTACAATGGTCTGAACTTCAACTGATCGAAGTGTGAATGCATTAAAAACATCTTGCTCAGAAACTCTTATTTGTAAGACCTTACCCCAAAGTTAATGATTAGACTGTTACTTCTGAGCAATTCCATGCCTCCCAGACGCCTCCAGCTGCCTTCCACACGCCAGCAGAGGTCAGCTCTGAGGAGAGGAGGAGCGTGGGAACCCTGTCAATGCTGTCATTTGGAAACATGCTAAGGCGATGGGTGGAAAGATAAAATGCAGAGAAACAAGTTCTTGTTAGCCGTGTGCATATTGACAACTGACGAGGGTGCTTCAGGGTCGGAGAGAGTTTGAACCAAAGGAGCTCTTCAGGGAGATCAGAACGGGCATGCGCTGCGAGGGTGGCTTCCTTCCAACAAATTTCCCTAAGCGACTTAAGGGAAGCAGAATGTCCCCGTTTGTCTTCACCTCCTCAAAACGTGAATTGTTTCTCCTCTACCCCCCAGATTGGTATCTACTCGCTTCTGAACAAAGCAAATCATATCATATACTACCTTTCCCCCAGAAGAACAAGAACTTGAACTTGTTAGCTCCTATTCCCACGCTGTGCACTCCTCTCTGGGCCTGTTTCCTCATCAGAACAAAGTGGAAAATAATGCTAGTCTCTGCCTTTCCATGCAACAGGAGAAAAAGAAACACGTGGAAGTGGCCAGAGAGGGGTGGTGCATTCTGTAAGATCAGGGCAGCCAGGGGGACCCCTACTTCTGCCTCACAGGTCTGAGACGTCAGCACCGTTGATTGGAGATGGGCTTGGAAGGATGAGAAAATTTTCACAGATGAGGTAAACGCAGGCAAAATCAGGCACTGGGAGCCACATGAGGGACAGTATGACACTGGCATGACCTTCCAGTTGGGTTCCTACCCTGCTGCCACTGACACCCATGGGTTTTCTCTCTCAGGGAAAGAAAGACCATAAAATATAAGCCAGATCAAATCACTTCCATCTTTAAAATCCTTCAGTGCTTGCCACTGCTCCTGGAGTGGGATGAGCAGACAAAACCACATCCCTACCAGAGCATTCATCTCAGTAGCTTCCTTCTCACTTCCTCCACTGTCTGGAGCCACACTGGCCTCATAGGGTCTCTCAGGCTCTTTCATGACTCAGGGCCTTTGCACCTACTTTTTGTGCCCTCTGCTGGAGAGCTCACTCCTGCTCTCTTTGTCTTACTAACACCTCATCTTGTAGGTGGCACCTTCTAGGTCTTTGCCACAGAGACCTTCACTGGTCACTCCAACCAGATTCCATTATCATCTATGGCTTGTCCCTCATCATGATTCATAATTATTCATTGTCTCATTTAGCCAAAATTGTAAATGACATGAGGTCAGAGACTGGACTGGTCTGTTTTCTTCTCTTTTGCATTCCTGGCATGAAGAACAGTAAATACAGTGCCTACACATTATACATAGCCATCAACTTTGTTGAATGAATGAGTGAACAAAAGCATGTTAAGTTCTGGCCATCCAGTATGGCTAAAGTAATAAAGTCTCCCAAACTTCATCACCATCCACTAATTGAGTGTAGAATTAATTTAGTGGATGGTATACAGAACTTTATAAAAATGAAATAGAATAGACTAAGTACCACATGGGGGTTAGAGATGTCCTGGAAATTGTTGTGTGGCTGTGTATGTATTTGTAGGTCATGATGTAAAATCTATATCTCTGCTGGGCATGTTGGTGCTCCCTGTAATCCTAGCACAAGAGAGGCTAGCAGAAGGAGGATCCAGAGTTTGAGGCCAGCCTAGGCTACATAGTGAGTTCCAGGCAAGCCTAGGCCACACAGCAAGACCTTGGCTAAGAAAGAAAAGAAAAGAAAAGAAAAGTAAAGAAAAGAGAGAAAGAAGGAGAGAAAAAAGGGAGAAAAAGAGAGGGGGAAAAGAAAGAAAGAAAGAAAGAAAGAAAGAAGATATTAAAAAGATTAGAAAGAGATGAAAGAAAAAAGAAAAAAGAGAAAGAAAAAAGAAGAGGAAGAAAGAAAGAAAGAAAGAAAGAAAGAAAGAAAGAAAGAAAGAATTATCTGAGGGAGAAAACAAGAGGGGAGGTGTTGCCCTGCCAGGGATTAGGATTTGTCATGATCAAGTCACGTAGTAATCAAGGCAACGTGGCATAGGAGGAGGCACAGGCAAATTGACAGATGAGTGAAGACAGAGCCCAGACAGACCACACATGACACGGCATGCCAGGGCGTGAGGAAAGAAGGAGATAGAGAACAGTCATTCCCCTAGTGGAAAACTGGATTCCTACCATAAGCACATTTTTTAATAACTCAACTCCAATAGTTGAAAAGGACTTAAAACTCCAAAACTCTTAGTAGAAAATATAGATAAATATCTTCTAGACCTTAGGGTAAGCAAAGATTCATTAAACAAAAAAAGCATTGATCATAAAGGATTGCTAAACCTGACTAAATTACAGTTAGGAACCTTAGCTCATCAAGAGCTACCTTAAAGAGAGTGAAAAGTTAGGCTGGGAGCAGGTGTTCATTCTGACACACACACGCACGCACACACACGAGTGTGAAGGATCTCCAAGGACTCTTGGAATCACTAGAGCACAACAGTGCAACAGAAAGGTGAATGCAAGAGAAAAGTGGGTGGAGAGGTTTGCATGAAGCCTCCTTGTTCCCAGGACGATCCTGGCCTGTGCGGGCCTGCCTTGCCTGGCCGAGACCAGACTCCACCCCTGGGGCCCAGGCCAGGACTCTGGGCTGTGAGCTTCAGTCTGAGGGCCCCTTCTTCGTTTACTCATTCATTCAACAAAGGTTGATGGCCATATATAATGTGAAGCTACTGTATTTACTGTACTTCATGCCAGGAATGCAAAAGAGAAGGGCTCTGGCATAGCCTCTTTGACGACCCTTGCCCCTCTGGCCATCCTCCCCCCAAGCCTAAGGAGGAACCCAGGGAGCTCCAACCTGGTCCTCTTGGTAGAGATGTCTGGGCTGTCACTGGCTTTTCAAGAATTTCAGATGAGACAAGTTTTCTGTCAGAGATGAGAAAGAATTCGCTAAAATCAGGAAATTATAAAAAGGAATCCATAAATGCATTAAGCATTTTGTTTTCATTTGAGTCCTGTAAACAGAGGGCCAAACCTGTCCTCCCGGGCACCCTGCGGGCTGGCCTGCGTTCCCTTTCCAGGCGCTCAAACAGCATCTGCTTGGAAATGGGCTAAGTCCTCCTCACAGACCTTGAGACTGTCAAGGCAACACTCTGTCCTTCCGGGAGCAGCCACTTTTTTGCAACCGTTTTCCGTAGACTGCCCCGTGTTGGCAGGAGGGAGGTGTCCCATTTCGCAGGTGGGAGAGGAGAGGCTGCGCTCCTGGTGACTCCTCGGATCCCAGAGCCGAGGCAGCTCACACGCAGCCCCTCCCTGCCCGCTCAGGGAGCTTCCAAGAGGCCCGGATCTGAGCACCAGGAGGGCGCCTTGAGGCCAGGGGCTCACTCTGGCATCTCCACGATCCTCTTGCCAGCTTGTCCCGGTCTCTGAGCCTGGGAGCTGCCATCTGTAAGCTCGCAAGACTTGGCTAAGCAGGCTTTAAATTACCCGGGTTGGCAGGGATGAGATGCGCCTGCGCAGAGCCCCGCCCCTCCCGGCCCCAGGGGTCACAGGGCTCCCGGAGCACCGGAGCACCGCTGCCACTGGCTCCCACCTCTTCACCCCGCACCCTCTCTCCTCCTCCCCCCAGCTTCTCCTGGCTCTGTGGCCACGTGCACCGGAACATCCTCTCCAAGTTTACGGGCCAGGCGGTGGAGCTGTTTGACGAGGAGTTCCGCCACCTCTACGCCTCTTCCAAGCCCCTCATGGGCCTGAAGTCGCCCAGGCTGGTCGCCCCGCTCCAGCACAGCGCGAGTCCCAGCGCCCCCAATGGCCGCCTCAGCAACAGCAGCTGCTCGGCCAGTGACCGCACATCCTCCAACCCCTTCAGCAGCCCATCCACCGGCAGCAACCCGCGCAACCAGACTCTGTCCACGTCCTCGGGGCCGGGCAGTCCCCTGTCCCCGAACCCCGCCGCACCCCGCAGGTTCCAGCCCTACCACGGCCTCTGGGGCGCCCCAGGTCCACAGATCCTCCTCTCCCCCAGACCCCACAATGGCCTGGCGGCGCCCTACAGCAACCTCCCCGCCTACAGGCCCACGAGGCTGCAGCTCGAGCAACTTGGCCTGGTGCCCAGGGTGACCCACACCTGGAGGCCTTTCCTACAGGCCTTACCTCATTTCTGAAAGGTCCCTTCCCCCTACTGTCCTCCCCAGGGCCAGGGCTGGGCAGTCCTGGATTTTCTGGCCCCAAGACCTCACCTCCATGGCAAATGTATGGAACCTGATTCCCTTCCTGCTGAAGGCAATTAGATGAAATCACTGCCTATGGTTGAATGTTCCCAGCCAGGCCTGAGATCACCCACTCCCAAATGCCACTAGTCCCTGGATTCCCCACTCTGGTTTGGCTTATGCAACTCATTCTAGAAGGTTCCAGAGAGGTGGGGGAAGCTAGAGGACAAATCATGGTACACAGCCCCCATCTTCCAAAGATCATTCAGAACTTCAATATTAATGGTCCCCAAGGCTCCATAAGGGCTGGGATTTAGCTCAGTCAGTAGAGCGCCGCTCTGCAGTCTCTGAGGTCCCAAGCTCGATTCCCAGCACCACAAAAATGGGAGAAGGATGTGGTAATCCATTCCCAAGGCAATCCCGAAACAATCAGCATTGAAAACCCTATGAAGGTGGCTATGAGTCGGATACGACTCGACAGCACCTAACAACAACAACAAGGCTCCATAATGAAAGGAGGGGCAGGTGTGACCCAAGTTTTACAAACAAATAAACTGAGGCACTGAGCTGTAGCTGAGGGACAGGTACTTCTGTTTCCCAGTGCCCAGGAACTGTGCACTCCCCAAAGATTCAGAAAGGAAAGATTCAGAAGAGGATGTGGGAACATTCTGGATGTTTCTGGAAGAGTCAGGGAAACTCCTCCCCCACTGGCAAGAGTAATACTGGGGTTTTCCTGGCCCCAGCAAATTAAGGATGAGGCCCCAGAACCTGTCTGTAAGTTCTGTGGGGCCACCTGAGCTGTGGCCAGCAGGTATGGGGAAGCCGAGGAGTGTGGCTGGAGAAGGCATTTTAACAGACTCAGGTTCTTGTTTCAAAAGGCCTTGGGCTGCCCTGGAGGTCCCTGGCGTCTGCGCTGGCCATAGGAGCTTGAGTTGTCAGGGTCTGGGAATGGCTCTGCAGCAAGGCCCAGTGCAGTCCTGAGTGCCCAGGGAGGGTTCAGCTGCTACAGCTGCAGCCGGATTCCTTCCGCTCCATGTGCCTCCACCTGCCCTGCTGAGGAATGAATGCATAACCCTTGCGAACTCCATCATTCATTCATTCCCAGAAAAAGAGACAGTTACCCCTACACCTGGGCTGGGATTTAGCTCAGTTGGTAGAGCGCTGCACTGCAGTCTCTGAGGTCTTGAGTTCAATTCCCAGCACCGCAAAAATGGGAGAAGGACATGGCAACCCACTACCAAGGCAATCCCGAAACAGTCAGCCATTGAAAACCCTACGAGGGTCGCTATGAGTCGGATACTGACTCAACGGCACCTAACAACAACCCCTACACCTAGGGCAGGGGGTGGGGGGGCCACAGCACTTCAGGATGTGCTCCAGGCTGACCCAGACAGAGGGAAGCGGGTGCAGGGCCCATGGCCCCCCTCCATTTCCACACCAGCTCCTGCAACCCACAACTCACGGCAGCAAACAACTCTTTGCCTCAGTTTGGGCTCGGAAGGCTGGGCTTTGCCGAGCAGGGCTGAGGCCCAGAGCCCTTCCTCTTGGGACCAGAGCCTGACAGCATGTGGATGCCCAGTCCCACTCCTCCTGGGAGGCTTCTCTTCAGCCGGTCCATCCCTCCGTTCCTTTTTGTCTAATACGCCTGGCAAGAACAGGGTATCTTGGCTTCTGTCTCTTTGTTTCTTTTAAATTCTATTCCTAGCCTCACTTGACTTTTTTCTTCTTAGTTCCTGACAGTTTAAAAACCAAAAAAAGGAAAAAGAATTGAAAATAAAATAGAATAAAAACCCCAGTGCCACAGTGCACACTTACAATCCCAGCTACTTGGTTGGCTGAGGGAGGAGGATCACAGGGTCTAGGCCAGAGGCAGCATGCATAATTTAGCAAGATCTTGTCTCAAAATAAAAAATAAAAAGTGGCAAGGGGAGCAGCTTAGTGATACAGTGCACAAAGCCCCTGACTGAAAAAAAAGTTGCAAAACCACCAGCCCTTTGGTTCCTGATGTTTTTTTTGTTTTTTGCGGTACTGGGGGTTGAACCCAGTACCTCCCACCTGCATGCTTTGCAAGTGCTGGACCACTGAGCTGCGCCCCCAGCCCTTTTTTTTTTTTTTTTTTCTTTTTGGGACTGGGTCTCGCTAACTTACGCAGGTTACCTCTGGTTTCGAACTTGTGATCCTCCCGCCTCTGTCCTGAGCCGCTGGGATTACAGGCATGCGCCACCGCACCTGGCTAAAGGAGGACAGTAGAGGATGCATCGGCTGGGAGGTAGGCTGGGAATTGAACCAGGGTCAACTGCTTGGAAGGCAGCTATGCTCACCACTATACCACCAACGCCATGGTCCCTGATGGTTTTTCAGTCAAGTCCTCAGGCTGCTGCTTCCCTGCTGACAGGGGATGAGGGTGGAATTACCAGGCCCAGCTGAGAATTCTAAACTGGATTTCATGGTCTGCTAAGAAAGTTTAAGGCAAGGAAAGGGTGGCAGAACTCCCAAACCCAGCGTTCGAAGGCCTGTCCTGCAGGTGCCTGAGTGGCCCTGGAGACTCAGCCCCCTCCTGACCACTCCCCGCCAGCACTTTTCCCTGTGTGGCTGGTCATTTGTCTTAGGGCTATTTGCACGTAGCTGTTTCCTCTCTCCTGAGCCCTTGAGCCACCCTGACGGCCAGCTGGCTGGGAAGATTGGTGTGCTTTGCCCTAGCAGCTGGCAGAAGCTGAGGTCTGGCACATAGAAGGAGCCCTCAGGTTAAAGCCCTCCTCTGCCAGCCTGGCCTTTCCCTTTTTTTGGGGGGTATATGGTGCTGGGGATCAAACCCAGGTCCCTCGTGCATGCATGCTAAGCAAGCACTCCACCAAGTGAGCTAAATCCCTAGCCCGGATTCTTAAGTGACAACAAAGGGCAGAATCCTCCCACTCCCATCCCACCTCTCTGCAAATAGGAGCAAGAAATAAGGATCATGTAAGCCACTGAGGTGTAGCGTTTCCTTTTGCACCATAATCAAGCTTTGTCTGACTGACACAACCTCCGAGACTCCCTGACTTGAGGCCGGGCCATCCTTTAGGCGTTTCTTCGGCTTGCTTCCCAAGGCACCATTTCCACCAGAGGACAAGGAGTAGATTTCCACACCAGGCAATGGGGTGGTAGAAAGCCAGAAGAAAAACAAATTTCAAATCCTACCAAACCTGGTCTCATTCCACCTTTAATTCCCCTCTGGGCTACTATCCCCCACAGATCCCCCTCGGTAGGACCTGCTTGTTGGAAATTGTCCTCAAACATACAAGTCTCTACTACCCACTGACGAAGCAGGTGTCAACTCTAGGCCACACAGCTCTCTTCCCTGAGAACCCAAGGTCAGCTGGGAGGGAGCTACGGGTGAATACCACCAGAAGGAAATCGAGAGAATGAAATAAATGGCATGATTGCTGTGTCTTGGGGGCACAGGGGAAGGGCTGCCTCACACATAGCCAAATGCATCCCCCAAACCAGGATTCTGGGATCAAAGACCCTACCTACAGGATTATGGGCAAGCACTGCTGGAAACATTGGCTGCCCATGATCATATACTTTCAGAACCTCTCTCTCCTAGACATGGTCTGTTGCATTCACTGGTCCTCCTATGACACTGACCTTGGGTCTCTATACTTCCTCTGTCAGAGCCCATCAGCCAACAGCATCTCCGTGGCAACGTTGTGGCTGGTCCAAGGGCACCATCAAGGCTCCCGGATTGCGCTTTGGTGAGCCGCTCCGCTCCCACAGGGCGGATGGACACTCGGATGCGTGGTACTACGTCAGCAGGGCAGGAGGGGCTCCCCGACCTCCACGCAGGGGTTCCTGCTTGCTCTGCTGGCCTGTCATAAAAGTGCAGAGCAGCTTCTTCAAACACGCCTTTTCTGGACTTGAGCCAAGAAGCTGTTAGACTCAGAAACTGTCACTCTGTTTCTCAGCTTCCCCCTGAAAAGACTGTTGACAGAAAAGCTGCTGTTAGGAACGTAAACATTGCAGACACACAGGGACACATGGGTACAACTTTCTCTTTGTTGTTGTAGTTCAGTGTATTCAGAGACAGCCGTGTCGCTTCTCTGGGGTGCCCATCCTTCTTTCCTCTGCAGCAAGTGGGGAAGGAGGATGCACACGTGACAAGGCAGTGTGCTCAGTGGGCAGAAGTGCCCAAGGAGACGGCCACAGCATGGCGGGGCGGTGTGCACAGGGCCAAGGGCAGCCTGCAACTCTATGTGGGGCAAGCGCCTCCTGCTCCCGCCTATATGTTCGGATGAGCTGCGCTGCCGCCGCACACACAGATACTAAACACAATTCGCTCCGGACCCTCTGGTGAGGGAGGCGGACTCCTGCGGCCCTCGGTATGCCCGCGGAGATGGGAGAAAGGAAAAGCCTCAGGCGCTTTTGCCTTCCAGGGACAAACACCCTTGTTGGTGGTCTTGGTGGTCACAAGGAGACAGCTGTTGCTTCATGGGTGATCAGCTGGAGAGTGGGATTCTTTCCTTGTTGATGGTCACAGCAGGTAGAGCGTTCTTTCCTCACCAAAGGTCCAGGTGAGAGAGCAGGAGACCCATTTCCTCATTGATGGTCCTGGCGAAAAGGCGAAAAAGGTCTTGTTTAGCCGATGGTCTGTCAAGCCTGCCTTCTCCCATTGTCTGCTCCCAAGGCAGGCCAGGGTACTTCTTGCAGATTCCCCAAGCAGACGCCTTTTAGGCTGGTGGCCCTGGTGTGGGAAGAGATTTCTAGACCCTCTCACTGACATGGGAGCCAGTGAGGGGCCCCAAGCTCTGTATGCCCTGGCTCCCTTGTCTTACCTGAGAAGCACAAGCCAAGCTGCTCCCTTGACTTCTCAGGAATGTAGAGGAGTAACTAAGGCAAACCCTGGAGGTGACAGAGGTGCTACAGGCCAAGCAAAGAGGACAGTCAAGGAAAAGGGAAGGAGAGAGCTAGTCCTCCTAGGGGACAGGACACTCCTAGAGCTGCTGTAACATAAATGCCACAGACAGGGCTGCTTAAGCAACAGGAAATTACTGTTCACAGTTCCAGGGGCTGAAGTCCATGGTCAAGGTATCAGCAGAGTTGGTTCTTCGGAGGCCTCTCTCCTTGGCTTGCAGGTGGCAGCTCTCCTGCTGCTTCTCTACTTGTGATGGTTAATCTTCATGGTCAACTGATTGCATTAAGAGACAGCTAGGACACTGGTGTCTGTAAGGGATTTCCAGAGATAATTGGATAATGAGAGCCCTGATCTAATCAAATGTTTAATCCATGAATGGATTCAAAATCTGAATGGACTGTTGAGAGGTGGAGGAACTGAGGAAGGCAGGGCCTGGTTGGAGGAAGGTCACTGGTGGGCTGTCTTTGAAGGGTATGCTTTGGCCCCTTCCTGTCTGTCTCTCTCTGCTTCCTGGATGCCATTAGGGGAGCATCTGTGCTGCACCCCACCCTCCCACCATGATGCTTGGCCTCACCAGAGCCTCAGAAAAAATGGAGCCAGTTGACCATGGACTGTAACCTCTGAAACCGTGAGCCAAAATGAATCTTTCCTCCCTTGTTTTCTCAGGTATTTTGTAACAGCAACAAAAAACTGACTAACAAAACAGTCTCCAATCTCCTTTTCTTATAAGGACAACAGTCAAAGGAGCTGTGTACGGGTGCCATGTTGAGAAGGGGTGGACTTCCAATGGTTAATTTTACATGTTGACTTGACTGGGCTATGGGGTGCCCAGATATTTGGTCAGACATTATTCTAGGCATCTGTAGATGAGAATACATTTGACTCTTAGACTTAGCAAAGCATATTGCCCTCCCCAATGTGAGTGGGCCTCACCCAGACAGCTGAAGGCCTAAATATCAACCCTCCCACAGGCAAGAGAAAATTCCTCCTGCCCAATGGCCTTCAACCTAGAATATGGATTTTCTTGATCTGACATGAAACATCAGCTCTTCTGGTGTTGAGGCTGTAGTCTTCAATGAGAACTGCACCATCAGCTCTTGTGGTTTCCAGCTTGCTGACTCAACCTGCAGATCTTGGAATTTATCAGCCTCTGAGATCATATGAGCCAATTCCTTATTACCCTTTTATATATCCATCCAAGTACCTATCTATCTACCGCTCCTATTGGTTCTGTTTCTCTGGAGAACCTTGACTAGTAAGGATTTTGGCACTGTGAATTTAAAGTCCCTGTTGCCACATACAGTGACATTCTGAAGTACTGAGGGTTAGGGCTTCATTATGTGAATTTGGAGGGTGTTATGTTTTGAATATAAAATGTCCCCTAAAGGTCATGTGACTTTTTAAATAAATGCTGATGTGCATAGTAAGACTTTTGCTATATCCATCATGCAAGTATTACATCACTTTCGCTTACACATTCATCAATTCACGTTTTACAGAACCATATTTCCCATGTATTGATATAGCTGCATCATGGATTTTGAGATTTTCCTCTCCCCCTTTCCCCTCTACTTTATTTCTGCTCCCTCTTCCCCCTTCCCGAACCTCTACTCCCACCCACTAATCCCCTCCCCCGTTTTTCCAAGGTCATGGGTTTTTATGTTTGGTCCCCAGCTGGTGGCACTGTTTGTGAAGGTCATAGACCTTTGGGAGGTGAGATTCTTGCTTTGCAGAAGTGGCTCGCTGGAAGTTGGGGCTTTGGAAGGTTTTACCTGGACTGGAGGCTGTTGCTGCTCTCGGCCTTGCCACCATTGTATACTGATCCTCTAAATGAGCTTCCAATAAATCTCTCCCCCCAATAAGTTTGGTCTTTTTGCTACAGCAACAATAGCTAAATGATACAGGGGGCACACAATTCAGTCCCTAGCAGGAGGGCCTCCATGGAAGTTCAAATGCCAGCTGCTGCTTCTATTCCAGAGGGACTTATTTAAGCCCAAGTTTGGCCTCCAGTTGCTAGGGGAGAGAGACGTGGTCCTGGCCCAGACAGCGCCTGTGATGCTATGCGGAGCCTTGCTGATGCCATTGTTTGTGTCCCCTTGATCTGTGCTTTGTTGGTCTGTGGGAGAATGACAGGGAGGAAGGACAGGGGGCAGGGAGGGTCTGTATGAGGGGAGACCCAGGTGCTGAGGCCTGGAAGTGAGGAAGAGCTGACAGTACGCTAGGCAGGAAGAGCATGCACCACAGTGGGCACAGCCATGGGGAAGAGTTTAGCTGTGCTCTAAGGACAGTGGAGAGCTGGGATTTAGCTCAGTTGGTAGAGTGCTGCTCTGCAGTCTCTGAGGTCCTGAGTTCGATTCCCAGCTCCCCCAAATGGGAGAAGGACATGGCAACCCACTCCCAAGGGAATCCTGAAAACAGTCAGCCATTGAAAACCCTATGAGGGTGGCTATGAGTTGGACTTGACTTGACAGCACCTAACAACAACAACAAGGACAGTGGGAAGCTGCCAGATGTGACAACCTCTACAATACTGTGACTTCCCTAAGGCACTGGGACCCTGAGGGTATCTAGAAACCACCTCCAACCTCCATGTTGCCACTCATATCTGGGGCTCTTGTGGGCCCAAAAAACCCACACTGCTTGAAGCTCAAGGATCGTTTTAACATTTGGAAGGTAAAACCAGATTTATCATTCTACAGCACAACCCAGAACAGCCATCCCCCTCTTCAGAAAAGTTCCGTAGCCTGCATTTACCCCTAAGTAAACTCACGCCTGGCATTGATGATGCTTCATAATTTGGCCTTGTCTTACCTGCCCTGCCTCATGGTCCCCGCTACCCTGGCCATCCATCTTTCCTTTCCTGCAGGCCTCTGCTGCTCCCATTCCTCAGCTCAGGGCCCTGATGTGGCTGCCTTTCCTCCTCCACTGAGCCTGCTGCCAACCCTCCCCTCAGGCTGAGGCTCTAGAGAGGCAGCGATGGCAGGAGTCAGGGCATGTCCACGAAGCTGGGCTCTACCACAAGGACAACCCAGAGAGGTGGTTCTAGAGTTTCTGACCTGGCAAGAGGAATCACACAATGAATTGTTTAATTCTGGTTCCCATAAACACTTGGAAAAAAAGCATGAGGAACTGTAACATTTGAACAAGGCATCTGAGCACTGTAGGGATCAGGAACACCTCACTGACGGTGACCTTGCAGCTGAGATCTGTAGTAAAGGGACATTTAGGCCTGGTTGTGTAGTGCGGGGCAGAATGTTCTGAGTAGAGAAAATTAGATTGGACAAGGACTTGCGTGCGGGAAGCCTGAGGAGCCCAGGGACGAGAGAGGGAGCCAGAGGCAGGGCAGTACCAAGGGAAGCAAAGAGCTGGACTGGTGTGGGCCAAGGAGGACCCTGCTGGGCCTTGTAGGCCTCATGAAGACTTTGAGAATGGTCTCTAAAAAGATCCTCTGGCTCCAGCGTGAAGATTAAAGGGGCTGGGATTTCACTCAGTGGGTAGAGCACTGCGCTGCAGTCTCTGAGGTCCTGAGTTCAATTCCCAGCACCGCAAAAATGGGAGAAGGGCCTGGCAATCCACTCCCAAGGCAATCCCGAAACAGTCAGCCATTGAAAACCCTATGAGGGTCGCTATGAGTTAGATACCGACTCGATGGCACTTAACAACAACAAGAAGAAGAAGAATGTAATGGACGAAAAGACTCTCACCCGCTCAAACACACAGCACAGATTCTCCCATGGGAGAAAAGGCTGAAGCCTTCTGAGAGTGCAAGAGGCTAGGCTCACCCTTGGGTCCCGCCCCACCCATCTGAGTGCAGTCACATCTGTGGCAGCCATTTGCTCATTTCCTAGTGACTCACTGAGAAGAGGGTGGGGGTGTCTGACCAGGCAGGCCCAAAGATCTTTCTTCAGTATAGCTGGTGTCCAATTAAGCACCTTCCCTGTGTATGCTGGAAATGACCAGAATGCCACTGATTAATTGATTAATTGATTGATTGACAGGTTCTTGCTGTGTAGCCCAGGCTGGTCTTGAACTTGCAACCTTCCTGCCTTGGCTTCCCAAGTGCTAGGATCACATATGTGGGCCACCTGAGCTATACCTGCAGCCCTTCCTCAAAGCTTTTGACATCGGGTCCCCACAGAGGAAAAAAAAAATGCCTTTTAAAGATTGTCAAATAATTTTACAAATTGTCCAATATTTTACAAAATATAGTTTTTTTGACAATCAAAATACAAAACAATCAAGATTTTCTAAATCCCTTGTGTGAATGACACAACGCCTTCCACAATCTCCAATTTGTACCAAAGATCAGTAGAGACCCAAGTACCAGCATCTCAGTCACCTACAGAAGTTGAGTGGTCTCAGGTGCAGCTGCCTGGAGTCACTGCGGACATTTAAAGGTGGGGACCAAGCTTTCCCAACTGTCCATGCACAAACTAGTGCTGTCCTCCGCAGTGGTCCCCCAGCTTTTCTCCAGCGGGCCGGGCTCCTTTGGATTCACCCTGAGCAGCCAGTTTTCTTCGTGGTCTGAGTCCCACTCTGAGGATGACTGCATCATCTTCATCTCCCTTAAACTCAAACATCTCTACCTCAAACACCCGCGTGGCACTGGGGAGGCCTTGGGTGGGCTGCCTGCTGAACCAGAGGCTTGTTTTGGCCTGTAGGCTGTGCCACATGGCCCCCACCTTCAACGGTCACTACCGCAATATCCCAAGCCTGATGACCTCCCCTTTCCCAGGTCAAAGGAGAACTTGTCACTGTGGTCCAAACTGGAGTCAAACTTTGTGGCAGCCAGTGCAGTGGACAGACTCAGTCCCCAGTCATGGGTGTCTCTGCCTGTACCCTCTGGCTTGGTGAGCCTCAGCATGCCTTCCTCCTGCTTGGGGGTGGAGGGCCCCGCTCTCAGCTGCCTTCATTTCCACAGAAGCTCGGTGGGCAGGTGCCTGCGCAACTCCTAGTCCCTAACAGGGCACTCCAGGGCTTGTGAACCTCTGTAGCTGGCACTGCAGCCTAGGCAGAGTAGGGCGGTGCAGACTGGTGGGCAGCTGGCTGCAGCCAGAGCGATTGGTCCCACCCGCTGTGGGGAAGGGGTGGTGGCGACCAGGATGACGTGTGTGTGCGTGTGTGTGTGTGTGTGTGTGTGTGTGTGTGTGTGATGAAACCAAGAGGTGCCCAGTCTTCTGGCGCCCCTTCCTGCCCTCCATGACAGCCAAGGTCTCACTCCATCCACACACCGATGTGTGTGAAGTGGAGTGGGAGAGAGATGTGCACAGGATCCAGGAGGACCAAGAGACTGTTAGGATGGTGCACATGTGGGGCTGGGAGGAGAGCCAGAGAGCTAAAAGCGCCAAGCATCGGCAAAGTTGGCAAGGGGCTAGGATGGAGCAGCAACGTGGGAACTAGGAGAGAACCAGGGACATTTCTAGGAAGCCTAGATCAACAGGGGAAGAGGTTTACCCAAAGAAAGAGAAACAAGTGGACATTAGGATTGTCTCATCATCAGATCTGAGGGGTATTTTGGCCTTTTGTGCAAACCAAATAAGATGTCGGGCAATTACTTCAGCAATTCCTTCAATGACCATTTAATGAAATGCCAGGGATTCTGCCCTGGGGATAAAAATGTGAGCAAGACAGTCTCTGATTTTACCAAATATAGTCTATTATGGAAAACAAACAGGCAAACATGGAAACACCACAGAAATGAAGGGTCAGTATTCGAGCAAGGGAATAAGGAAGTCCAAAAGATAGGGAATCCTAGCATGGGTGGAGGCCTGAAGATGGGGAAGGAAAACCCTCTGGGACCTCAAAGAGGAATGTGAATTAGCCATCCAATGTGAATAGGGAGAGGTTGCAGGTGAAACTCAGGGTACACTTACAGGCAAGGACCAGTGAAAGGTAGAGCCCCAGGTAACCAGAGCTATGCTATGCAGGGCTTGGCAAGTGATGCTGTCCTGAGGGCGAGCCACAACTAGACACCAATTGCACAATGGTCATGTCTCTGCAGCTCCCATACAATGCATGACAAATTAAGAGGAACTCAATAAATGATGGCCAATGCGTGAATGGATGCAGGACAATGGGGAGCTGCTATTTTCACAAATTTAACGGTTCCTAAAATCTTTTTTTAAATCTATTAATTGTATTGAGGGTCGCTATGAGTCCGATACTGACTCGACGGCACCTAACAACAACAACATTAATTGTATAAAGTCTTTTGTTTCATATTAGAGATAAAAATTTGCTTTTGCAATTGCTGGGCATGGTAACAAATTCACTAGAAGAGTAGTCAGATTGTAGAAAAATCAGCCCCTTGTCTGTTTGGGGAAAGGTGAAGCGAGTGGGAAGCAAGTGTGGAAGGAGATCCTGATGACTTTGCCTTTCCTCCAGGGCTGGAATCACCTGTCTCTGCTGAGAAAGACTGAATAAAAGCTGTGTAGGACGTATGATGAGGTTTGGGCTTATTATTATACTCTATTTATAAAGGAGCTCTTCCAACCCAGGTAACTCCTTGAGTAAGGTAACGGCCCTTTGTACATGAAAACAGTGTTACAGACCACGATACAATTTGTGTGGCTACATGGACGGGGTTAGCACCTGTTGACAGTGCTCCCTGTGTCTTTCTTATTTCTTGTGAGCAAGGCACTGAATGTTCTGTTACAGGCTATTTTTCAAGAATGTCTACGCAGGACACAGTCTTGAAGAGGAGACCGTCTCTCCCTTTGGGCAAAGGGCAAGCATTCTTACTATCTGCAGTTAACAGAGTGAGCTTCCTAGAGACGCAGGGTCCCTCTCCTGTAGTACAAGTCACCCACTTGGGTGCTGGAGGCAAGAAGAGCCGATGCAAATATGCTGCGGCTTCTACCGCGTGCTGGGCCCTGAGTGATGAAATCCTTTGTCTCTGACCCAGGAGGCTCCTGCCTTCTGCCAGCATCCTGGAAATCTTTCCAACCACTTGCTTCAAATTCTTTCAAGGTCGCAGTCACCAAGGCAGCCAGGACTGCAGAGACCACACACTCTGGGAAACCAGTAGGGCTGGTTCATTAGCTTACAAGGAAAGTCTCAGAGCCTTTGCAGATCTTGGCACACTTTTCTTAGGGTTACTGTCGCATTTCAATATTCTCAGTCATTCCTAATGGATTTATCTGAAAAATGTGGATTCGTGCACTGCTAGCTGTAATACAGCCTCCTGGTATGATCTGAATATGAAATGTCCCCCACAAGCTCACTGTTGAAGGACTAAACCCCAGCCGGTGGCACTATTGGGAGGTGGTAGAAACTTTAGGAGGCAGGGCGTAGGTCACCAGGATGTGTCCCCTGGGTTGTATCTTGTCCCAGGCCACTCTCCTTCTCTCTCTGGTTCCTGGCTGCCGTGAAGTGAGCAACTTTGCTCTGCCACGCCCTTGTCACCCTGATGGACAGAAGCCTCTAAAATCAAAATACATCCTTCCTCCCTTAAAGTTGTTCTCTCTGGTATTTTGTCATAGCAAGGATAAAGCTAATACGCCTCCACGATACCCCTTCCCAGCAGATACCTTCCAAACAGGAAGGAGGCCTCAGATACAATACTTAAAGGAGAGAACAACAATCTAAAAAGAAAACCTAACAAACCTGAAGGCAGTTGAAATAATTTGGGACAAGCTGTTTTTATTAAAAATACTCATCTTTAATTCACTGTTTTCCATGATTAAGCAGTAGGTCCTGCCTGAAGTAAACAAGAACAACTAATACAGTGCAAAACGGCTTTGTTTTTAAATGGGCCCCTAAGCCAAGATCTGTATCTCTGTGTGGAACTGATTTTCAAAAGCACAGAAATGGTCTTTGATCTTTCTGAACCACTTGTCTTCAAATTCTTTTGAGGACGCAGTCACCAACGCAGTCAGGGCTGCAGAGCCAACGCACTTCACCTCCGAGTGAACTTCATCTTTTATTTTTTCTGGGACAATATCTTCTCCCATAATCTGTAGCAGGAGATTTAAAAACAAAACATAAAACAAAACAAAAAAAGAACCGTCCCAGTTAAAGAGGCAGCAGTCATGGAATGGAAGGCTATGAGACCGTTACCCATCAACTGTAAAGCCTTTCATACAAAAACAGAAAAGACTTTGGCAGCCAGGGGACACTTCCAACATACTGGGAAGTCAGATCAGAAGCTGTTATCCAAGAATCATGCATGCAAACTAGGCCGTATGTCCACTCTCATCCACCCAACTCAAAGATTCCCTGAAATCCCAACGTGGCAACAATGCCATCTGGCCTCCAGAGAGCACCGAGTGAGCCTTTCTATATGAATGACATATTCCCTGGCTGAGAACGTAACTGTGAGACAGCCTCCCTCCTGGTAAGAGTCTGGCAGGCTGGGGCAGAGTCTGGGCAGAAGGTGATGGCAGCTTTAGGGGCCACAGATTCTATTTCCTACAACTCCCCAAAGAAGTCACAATCATGACATAGCAAGCTGCTGGACCCACCCATGCCCCCCACTTTGGTGGGCTTGGAGTCCCCTTCCCCACCCAGAAAGAGACTCCAAGCCCACCAAAGGCAAAGCAATCTTAGAAACACACAGAGAACATTTACCACATGAAGGCACAATACTGCCCCCTACTGGTCACAACCAGGTCTCATGAATGCTGAGTTAATTTTTCTTTGGTAAGCTATGACAAAGTCAGGTTCTAGAAACCTTGAACCTAAACCCACTAAGGGATCCAGTTTCCCTTTTGGTAAGGTCAGTGAGATAAAACTAAGTTCCAATACATTTCGTACCATTTGACATGAAAGGTCATGCAGCCATCCGGCAGGGATGCTGTACAGAGAATTTAAGTCACATGGATTTGGACTAGATGATTTCTATGGTTCCTACAGATCCAGAGACCAGATATGTTCATGAAAACTCTAATTAGCTAAAGGTGCAAAGAACGGTTTCCATCAAGTTTGAATCTTCACAGATGACACACTTTTTGAGGAAACTGTGAATGAGATGCAGAGTATTTATTAAAGTATTGGTATTTCATCAGTTCTAAGACACTTCTCTGCTTTTGTATTTCAACATCTCTGAAATCAAGATGTCTTATAACCACTGGTTATAAAGTGTAAATGGCATCTTCCTTTTCTTCTAGTAGCACATCAAATAATGACATGTTTTGCAATTGACAACTTCTTAGATTCAATGAAATGCAGTATTTTAAAATCTAGGACCAAACACTCAAAAAGTCATTCTTTTAAAATTAAAAAGAAGCTATTTGGGAGGCCAAGGCAGGAGGATCACAAGTTCGAGGCTAGCCTGGGCAACATAATAGGACTTCATCTCAAAACTAACTAAATAAATAGAACCTAATAATAGCAATATCCAAATAAAGCAATTCCAAAAAGGATGAGCAAGTACAGTATTTACAGGTATCAAAAAAGTCTGCCAAGTCAAGCACGGTGCAGGCCTGCTATCCCAGCAGTAGGGAGGCTAAAACAGGAGGATTGCAAGTTTGAGGTCTGGGTTACATAGCGAGACTCTATCTCAAAAAAACTGAAAAAAAAAAAAAAAAATCTGCCAAACCATTTCACCATGTAACCATTTAAAACATTTTATGTAAAAGAAAATCATAAACTTAAGAAAATATTGCAACATATAAAAGGAAAGTTAAGTTTAATATAGAGAGTGCTCTTCAAAATAAAAAAACAGAAATGAACAGAATTTTAAAAATACGATTAGGCATTTCACAAAATACAAATGGCCAATAACATGAAAAAATTATGTTAATAGTAATCAAAGAAATAAATATTAGTACATGTATATATATATATACATATACACACACTTTTTTTTTTTTTTTAATGGTACTAGGGGTTGAACCCAGGGCCTCATGCTTGCATACTTTGTAAGTGCTGTACCACTGAGCTGCACCCCCAGCCCATTTTTTTACTTTTTGAGACAGGGTCTCACTAAGTTATGCAGACAGCCTCTGGTTTTGAATTTGCGATCTTCTTGCCTCCACCTCCCGAGTCGCTGGGATAACAGCTGTGCACCACCGCACCTGGCTTTAAAAATATAATCTTTCGACCTACCAAACTGCCAACAACATTAAGTCAAATTATATAAAATCTCTGTGTTTACAGGTCAAGCAATTTAATATGGAAAATTTTGAATGATTCAAACTAGAATCTCCAGAATTAGGGTGGGAAACTAATGCTCTCAGTACTACAGGAGGGTATATAAATAAACCAACTTTCTAAATGACAAGTTGGAAATGTGTTTTAAGTCTTTAAAATGTTTATATATTTCAACTCAGTGATTTTATTTTTAGTAAATTAAAAGG
Organism: Pedetes capensis; assembly: GCA_007922755.1. Taxonomy (NCBI): domain Eukaryota; kingdom Metazoa; phylum Chordata; class Mammalia; order Rodentia; family Pedetidae; genus Pedetes; species Pedetes capensis. The sequence goes on along the minus strand of VMDO01006918.1, from coordinate 67,367 downwards.
TACAAATGTATACATGGATATTTTTGCAATGACATTAAAATAGGTACTAAATATTTGTTAAATGTTCAACCTAAGGGAATAAGTAAATTAATTATGTTGTTGTTGTTAGGTGCCGTCAAGTCGGTATCCGACTCATAGCGACCCACCATAGGGTTTTCAATGGCTGTTTCGGTATTGCCTTGGGAGTGGATTGCCAGGCCCTTCTCCCATTAATTATAGTTAATCTAAATGCTGAACCATTATTTAGACATTAAAAAGTATGTACTCAAATAATATAGTTAAGGATATAGGGTCACGGCCATGCCATAGTATTAGGTAAAAATCATGGAACACAAGATGAAATGTATAGTTTGGTAGTTACTAAAAACATTAAACTGAGGTATACATAAGACTCAACAATTAAGCTGGATGTGGCGGTACATACCTATAATCCCAGCAACTTGAGAGGCTGAGGTAGGAGGATCACAAGTTTGAGGCCACAGGCAGCCTTCAAAACATAGTGAGACCCTCCAAAAAATAAAAAATGTACTGGGGGTGCAGCCCAGTGGTAGAGCACTTGCAAAGTATGTGTGAGGCCCTGGTTTCAATCCCTAAGTACTGCTAAACAAAACAAAACAACCTCAGCAATTCCATTCCTAGATAAACAGGGACTCAAATATATATTCATGCTAATGTCCAAAGTACTATTAGCCACAATATGCAAAAGATGGAAACAACCCAATTATCCATTAGCCCATGAGTGGATAACCAAACTGTGTAATATATTCATTAATGAATATTATTCAGCTACAAAAAACAAGGAAGTTTTGATACATGTTACCGTATGGATGAACCCTGAAAATAACAAAGTGAAATAAGCCGGATACTAAAGCACAAATAACATATTGTATTGTTCTACCTATTTAAAATATCAAAAAAACTGGCAAATTCATAAAGAGAGAAGGTAGTTTAGAAGATACTGGAGTGCACACAAACACACAAAAAAATAATAAAAATAAAAATAAAAAAACACGGGGAGTAGGGTGTAAGATACTGGAGAAAGAAATGAGGAGGTGTTGTTTAGTGGGTATAAAATATCTGGGGTAATGAAAAAGTTTGGGGAATATAATGGTGATGTTGGAACGACATTATGAATGTACTTAATGCCACTGAATTATACACTTAAAGTAGCTAAAGTGGCAAATATGCTTCATAAATATTTACACATATACATATATACTATCAAAGTGAAAAAAAGAGGAAGAACTGTTATGGAATAAATGAGATAGGTAAAAGGACCAAATACAGTATGTGGACCTTATTTAGATCCTAATTTAAATAAAACAACTAGAACCAGAAAAAAAAAGTATGGCATCAGAATATTTAAGGATATAGGAGTGTGAGATTACAAAATGAAATGTACATTACAATCCCAATGAGGGTCTTGACATCCAAAACTTTTTAAAAGCTCCACATGGTTATCACATGCACTATCCAGGTAGAGAACTCTGACTCCACTCAACTGACAGATGTACACAATAGGGTAAAAGACACAAAGACGCTGAAGATATGGTCTCACTTATAAGGAACCTAAAATCTAGTTGAAAATATAAGACATATTTTTATACTGTTTTAGGGTTTGTTCTGTTTTGGATCTTAATTGTCTGTGAAAGGCCACGTGCTAAAACACATGGTCTCCAGCCCGTGATACTACTGTGAAGTGGTGCAACCTTTAGGAGATAGGGCCCAGTGGAGGGAAATGAGGTCACGACTGTACATCCTAGAAAGGTATATTGGGGACTTGGCCTCTCCTCTCTCTGCTTGTCAGCTGCCATGAGGCAAGCAGCTCTGCTCTGACACGGGCTCACTGCCAGGATGACCTGTCTCACCAGACACCCAAAGCAATGGGCTCAAAAGACCACAGACTGAAATCAGAGCCAAAACCTTCCCCGCTTGTAAGTGGATTATCTCAGGCATCTTGTCATAGCAACAGAAAGTTGGCTAACCTAGGGCTCAAAGAGCTGTTTGATCTCTATCTGAGATCAAGAAAAGAGAAATTATCACAGGCCAGGACATTCATGAAAGCCTCCCAGAGGCTGTGGGACTTCAGCTACATCTCTGAGGCTGGGAATAGTTAAGGAGGTGAAGACAGAAAACCTAGGACAACTTTGTCAGACATGGGCAGATTAGTCTTTGTTGTTGACTGTCATCAAGTTGGATCTGACTCACAGTGACATTAAGTACAGCAGAACAAAACATTACCCAATACTGTGCCACGCACACGATCTTTTTATGTTTGAGCCCAGTGTTGCAGTCACTATGTTTCTTCTCATTTTGAGCCATGCCATATTAACAAAAGGAGGTCCCAGGGCTTTTCTCCATTCCAATCATTAAGGTCGACTCTACTTAGAGGAGGCAACTCTTCCTAAGTCCTTTCTTGAATGGGTCTCGCTAAATTACGCAGACTGCTTCTGGTCTTGAATTTGTGATGCTCCTGCCTCCGCCTCCCAAGCCTCTGGGATTACAGGCATGCACCACTGCGCCTGGCTATTCATAAGGTTTTCAATGGCTAATAGTTTTGGAATGGGCTGCCAGGTCCATCTCCCTAGTCTTAGTCTGGAAGCTCCACTCAATCCACCACTGGTGGCCCTACTGGTATCTGACATACTAACAGCATAGATTAGTTTGTTGTTGTGGGGGCAAAAGATTTCCATAAGAAATTATTAGGTAGTAAATTTGTGGTCATACTCTGGAAAGCCCTGGACATCCTATTAAGGAGTCTAGATCAGACCTAACTTTGGAGGTAATGGGACTCAGTTTTAAACAAGCAGGTAACACAGTCAAAACAATGTTTTAAGGTTAATGCACCAGCAAATCAAGATAGATTTAGGGGGAGAAAGCAAGGAAGCAACGTAAAAGGAGCTGGGAGAGCACTGTGAGAGTTGAACTTGATGTGATAAGGACTGTGTGCCAGGGTGGAAGAGAAATGAAAGGCAGAGCTTGAGGAAGTGGGAGCTTTGAGACCGAGCCTAGACAGGAAGAGGCACAAAACTAGTGAGGTTCCAGGTCTGGAAAGAAGAGTAACAGACAGTATCAAGGAAAAAACTAAACCTGGAACAAAGAGTTCCCTGCAATGCCTCTCTGCTTCCTCTCAGTGGGTATCTAGTGACGGTCACATTAGGCACCAGGGCACACCAGGCATGGAGGACAGAGGGGAGCTGAGAAAGTGCTCTGATGAGGAGTTCCACCTTAGACATTTTTGACTTGAAGTGACAGTGGAATAATCTATGAACACTGCAGATTACCCACCCAGAACGTAAGCAACCTAAGACCTGAGACTGTTCCAGAGAGAGCGAGTGAGCGAGAAACAGGAAAGCAGAATGTGCTGGCACCTATCTGTAGCTCCAGCTACTTCAGAAGCTCAGGCAGGTGGATATCTTGAGCCCAGGAGTTTGAGACCAGCCTGGTCAACACAGAAAGGAAAAGAAGGAAAGAAAGGAGTAGAAAGGAGAGGGGAAGGGAGAGGAGGGAAGGAGATGGGGAGGGAGGGAGGAAGGGAAAGAGGGAAGGAAGGAATGAACGAAAAAAGGGAGGAAGCAAGGAAGGAAGGAAAGAAGGAAGGAAAGGAGGGAGGGGCCGGGCGCAGTGGCGCACGCCTGTAATCCCAGTGGCTTGGGAGGCAAAGGCAGGAAGATCGCAAATTCAAGACAAGTGGCAGTCCGTGTAACTTAGTGAGACCTTGTCTCAAAAAGTGAAAAACTGGGTGAGGGTGCAGCTCAGTGGTCGAGCACTTGCAGAGCATGCAAGCGCAATGCTCTGAGTTCAACCCCCAGTACCGGAATAAAAAAAAAAAAAAAAAGGAGGGAGGCAAAAAAGGGAGTGAGAAGGAAGGAAGAGGGAAAGGGAGGGAGGGGAAGTAAGAGAGGAAAGACAGGAAGGAATATAAAGAAAAACAATGGAATAGGCCCTCAGAAGTAAAGGGAAGAGGAATTTAAAAGTGAGTGGTCAACAGTTACAAATGCTACAGAAAGATACAGGAAAAGGAAGACTAAGGAAGGCCAAGGTAAACTTACGAGAGACAGGTGCTGTTTACATCTGTGGGCTTAAGGGGGAGAGGTCATGGAGGGTGCAAAGTTGAAGAAGCTGAAAGAGACCAGGCAGGAGAGGAATAGGGAAAAGGTTCAAAACAAGACAGCTCCATCTGGGGAAGGGAGAGCAAAGCCCAGCAAGAGCAGGTCTGCAGTAGGTGCTTTTTGAAGGGATGACAGCAGGGAGCCGTTCTTGTGGGAGAAGAGCCGGGGCTGTCAGCGTGTACAGAAAGGAAGCGGCATGAAGAGCTTACACACCTAAGTCAGCTCCAAATGCCATCCTAAGAAACTTCGACAAGGTACTTTACAAAAAGCCAGCTTAAAAAAACGCTAAACAGGGCTTTAAAAAATGTCACTTGCATTTCTCGGCAACCATCACAGGGCTTGCAGCTGGCCCACGCTGGTTTTAGACCAGCTCCGCCGCTGAAAATCTGACCTCATGCAAGTCACCACCTCCCTAAGCCTCAGTTCCAGCTCTCCCTGTCTTCACTGGCTGTTAGGAGGAAGAATGGAGGAAAAGTACATAAAACTGCCACACGAATGTGAGCCCTGGGCCCTTCGCTCAACATTAGCACTGAACAAAGAAACGGGGCATTCAGGATGCTCAAGCAGGCAGGCGCTAACTAGTGCTGACAAGCACAAAAAAAAGGCCCCTGTGGCCTGGAGCAAGGCCGGGGAATGGTGAAGGGGCCACACTGGTGACTACTCAGTGATCCAAAGGCGCATAAAGGAGGCCACAGCAGTCCTGCCATGGATGAGATCTGGCCCTGTTTTTAAGAAAATGGTACCCCAGACCCAGGCAAAATATCTGTGAGGTCTTGTGTTGCATAAACCCACGGGGCTATACTCACCTCAGCGATCACCAGCAAAGTGTCTTCACTGAAGCGGAAGCCTTTCATCTTATCGTCAATTTCCTGCTGAGTCCGTAGGTTCCTCTCCAAAGCAAATGATGTTTGCTGAGACTGGGTGAGCTGAAGCAGAAGCCTGAAAAACCAAGAAGGCCCCATGTGTGGACTGCACTATGGGACAGCATTGGGGACGGCCACAGAGCCAGGCACTCAGTGGGCTGAGTCCCACTAGGCCAGGGAAGGCTCCTGCCCTCACTGAACCACCACTGCAAACGCTACAGCTTCTGACTCCGAATACACCGCCCTCTTTCCATTAGAGACTTATTGTTCCTAAAGGTAACAGGCCAACACCTCTCAGAGGCAGAGGGAGCAATCCCTCGAAAGAGCTTCCCGGGGCAGGCCAGTGACTAAAAGCACAAACAGTTCAGCAAGAGGAACAGGCTTCCAGTCAGACTGCTGCCACCCAGCGTTCTGGGCCTGTCCCCTTGAAGCCAGCATTCTAGGCCCTTCCTTCCCTGACCCCTGGGCAAATGGACTTCAGGACTACTTAGCTTTGCTGGCATGCCTCAATATCTGCACAGGCCCAACCCCTGATGACCGTGGATGACCACTTTGCAGTTGCCTTGTCCCCATGTCCCCATCATGATCCTAACCTGCTCCCTTGCTGCTGCTTCCTCCCTCCTGTCCCCCTCACTTGGCTCCTTCCCTTGGTTGTGAATGTGTAGATTTTCCCAATTTCCCGTGGGCTGGGCCTCACTCATCTCTGCTGCTGTACCCAGAGGCACGTAGCTCTCCTGTTCCCTCTTCACAGGTACTGATGAATGTGCTAGGCAGCTCCAAGCACTAAGAGGTTTTGGTCAGCAAGACAAGTGCCCGCCTCATGGAATGGAAGGAGAGAGGCTGCAGGTAAGTCATCTCAGGTAGTGACAGGTGCTGCCACAGAATCCATGCAAGGGTGGCTGCAGCACCTCCTTCAGCGGGGGCAGCATAGGAAGGCCTTCCCGAGACACCATTCAGGCCAGGAGGCTGTGAGACATCAGGTGAGGGACAGGGCCTGGCCAGGGGAAGGAGGCCCTGACACATGAAGCAGCTTGTGAAAATCACAAAGGTTATCACTGTGGCCGGAACACAGACAGGGAGGAAAAAACTAATAAATGGTGTGAGAAGAAAGGCAGGGCCAATGCAGACAAGCCCCAGCCAGCCATGGCAAGAAATGTGGCTATGATCTGAATGTCCTCTCCAAAGTTTATGATGAAATTTAACTGCCACTGGGGTGGGACCGTTAGGAGTGCTCAGTATGAAAGCATTAATGCCATTCCCTTGGGAGTGGGCTTCCGGTGAAGAAGGACAAGCTCACCTCGCTGCTTCTCCCTGGTGCTCACATGCACTCTCTTTTGCCATGCAATGCCTTCTGCCTTGTTATGCAGAGCAAGAAGGCCCTCACTGAGGCTGGCACCTGGATCTAGGACTTCCCAGCCTCCAGAACTGTGATGGATAAACTTCTCTTGATAAATTACCCAGTCTGTGGCATTCTGTTACAGCAGCAGCAAACGACTAAAACAAATGCAACTGATGCAGGTGCAGCAGGAAGCAAGTGTTAGGGATGTAGGGACACATTCCTAATGCATTCCTAGAGAGGAAGGGAAAGGGCACCACTCTGAGTCCGACTGGCCTGAGGCTTATCTGGCCCACCTCGAATCCTGACCTCACATCACCCTGTTTGGCCCAGGAGGAGGCTGGTTAGCCAGAGAAGGGTGAGATTCCTCAGGGGAGGAATAGCATAAGACAGGCACAGTCCCAGAGGGGCCAACAGGGGAGAACTTGGGGGCCACCAGAGGTGGGGCACTGATCCTCACCCCTCCGACCTTGCAGGGACCTGAACCCTCACCCTTTGAGGGAGGTCTCCTGCCTAATGGCTAAAACGGTCCCTAACAGCTTGCTGTTGGCATACCTAGCTCGAGCTTTTTGGGGCTGAGCCCTTGAGGTCGAGGTCGAGAGGTCAAGGCAAGACGGCCCCTGCCCCATGCAGCCTAGGCATGTCCCTCCTCCACTCTCTAGCCATCTGATAGGTTACTCCCTTTCACCCCATTTGAATAAATCACCCAGTAGGTCACACCCTAGTCACCCCATGTCTCCTGATTGTCCAGTCATCTGGCATCCCTGATTGGTTATGCCCTATGGCAGGACAACACCGGATTGGTTCCGCCATATCATCCAATCAGGATTGCCCCTGATTGGCTAACCAAATGCTTATAAGCATGGTATGAAAGAGCTGACAGCAGATGGGATGGCAGAGCTGGAGCTGTAATATGAGACAGTGAGCTGCAACCAACACAGCTGTAACACCTAAGAACTGTTAACACTGAGCTGTTATTGACAGAGCTGTTTGGGAACGACATCACTAAGCAGAGCGGCCGTCGGGGAAATAAAGCTGAGCTACTGCCGTCCACCCAGCCTCCTGGAGTGTGGTATCTCTGTCATCAAACCAACTCGAGAGTAGTGGGTCTCGGGTCTCTGTGTGGTGTGGGGTTTCACCTCTAGGGCCCAGAGAAGAATGCCCCACAATGCACCCCAACAATGAGGCTGGCACCTTGATCTAGGACTTCCCAGCCTCCAGAATTGTGATGAGTAAACTTTTCTTGATAAATTACCCAGTCTGTGGTATTCTGTTATAGTAGGAGCAAACAGACCAAGACAAATGTAACTGATGCAGGTGTAGTGGGAAGCAAGTGTTAGGAAGAGCAGGACCTGATGCACATGTGAAAGGATTCTTAGCCTGCCTCAATCTATGCTACCTGCGGCACCCTGCTGGCCTCATGTCATTCATTCCTCAACTTTCAATTCTCTACAGTAGGCCTTGTCACCTATCTTGCTACTGAAAATTGTCTTCTCAATAGTCATAAATGACCTCCTAGTTTTCACATCTCTTCTCAGAACTGATCTACCTGACCTTTCACGACCATCTGGCTGCTGATCTCTTTCCTCACACTTTCTAATCTCTAGCTCCCTTCTTCTGAGCTCAATCTCTATTTCTTAGTGAAGAGCTCTGGCTTGATGTCCCACAGGCACCTGGGTCTTGGTACATCAAGCCTAAATCATCCCTTCCACACTGAATCTGCCTTGCTCATCCCCCTGGGCATCCCATCTCATGCACCCAGGACAGACTCTTCAGCCTTTTCCCACCCCATCCTTTCCACACAGTAGGCTGCTCACCAAGTCCTGTCTACTCTATATTGCAGGAACATCCTTTCCTTCTTCTCATTACCACTTGCGGTCATAGGTCAGATCCCATCACTGTTCACCAATTATCCCACTGCCTCTTCACTGGTGTCCCTAGGTCCACCTGTCATCTTCTAGCCCATCATGCTAGCCTCCAGATCTCCTCTCTGAAATCACATCTCTGATCACACCACTCCAATATTCAAAACCTTCAGCCAGGCATGGTGGTGCACACCTGTAATCCCAGTGACTTGGGACGCTGAAGCAGAAGGATCATGATTTCAAGGCCAGAGGCAGCCTGTGCAACTAAGATCCTGTCTCAAAATAAAAAAGGGGGGCTGAGGGTACAGCCTAGTGGTAGAGCATTGCCTGGCATGTGTGAGTCCCCAGGTTTAATGCCAAGTACTAAAGAAAAGAAAAAGCACCTGGGCTCAGTGGCGCATGCCTTGTAATCCCAGCGGCTCAGGAGGCAGAGACAGGAGGATCGCAAGTTCGAGACCAGAGGCAGTCTGTGTAATTTAGCAAGTCCCTGTCTCAAAAAGTAAAAAAAAAAAAAAAGGGCTGGGGGCGCAGCTCAGTGGTCCAGCACTTGGAGAGCATGTAGGCGCAAGACTCTGGGTTCAACCCCCAGTACCAAAAAAAAAAAAAAAAAAAGAAAAAGAAAAGAAAAGAAAAGAAAAAGCTCTTCAAGTACTCTTTAGGTCCTCAGTGCTAAGAGCAAATCCTTTCAAATGACACCTAAATGTGGTGGCACAAGCCTGTAATCTCAGCATTCAGGAGGCAGAGGAAGGATCCTGAGTTTGAGGCCAACCTGTGCTACATTGCAAGTTCTAGGCCACCTTTGGCTACATAGAGACCTTGTCTCAAAAAACAAACAAAACAAACTGAGGAACAAAGCAAAAACAACACCCAACATTTGTGCTAATAATTAAAGTGAAAAACACCGAAAGTACCAGTAGCTAACATACCCCAAGTGCCTACTACATTCCATGCGGTTACAATCAGTACTTTAGATACTTAATTCTATATTCCCATAGAGTGGGCATTTCCTGCATTCCTCCATCTGTTAAGATGAGGAGGATGGAGCCCTGAGTTTCCATAACTTCTGCAAGGTCAGACAGCTGGCAAGCAGAATGGTCCAAGCTCACTTGCTCAACATCAACACTTCACTAAGTTCTTCACAATCAGATCTGACCCTAAAGTCCTACCTTCTACTTCCTCTGTCCCCTGCTGCTGTGGTCTACAGCCTATCCCAAGTTCTCATCACAATGCTGGGCTTTTTTCCTTTTCCTTCTTTACTTACGGACTTATGTATATCTGTATGTATATATTTTTGGGACAGCGTCATGGCCTAGACTGGCCTGGAACTTGCAGTATAGCCTAGGTTGGCCTGGAACTGGTGATCCTTTTGCCTCTACCTCCCAAGTGCTGGGATTACAGATGTGCGCTACCACACCTGGCAGTATGCTGAGGTCACTAAGACCTACAATAAGAATGAATTTCGTTTGTTTATTTATTTTAGGTGCTGGGGATCAAACTCAGGGCCTTGCAAAATGCTAGGCAAGTGCTTTACCCCTGAGCCATTCCCAACCCCACAAAACTGCTCTTGCCACCAGACGATGTGGCTGTCCTACATCAGTTCCTCTTACCTTCTGGGGCCGTGCTTTCTCTCTGCATTGCATGCCTTCCTCACCTGGGGAGTATTAACACAGAGTGAGCAAAACACTCTGCAGGAACTGCATCCAATCCTGGTCCTAGACTGCACAGCTGGGCCACTTTGGGAACGATTTGAATAGCTTCTTAGACCATACAGTGGGATCTCAATACATACCACAGAGAGTCATGAGGATCAAAGCTAAGTAATGTATACAAAGCACCTAGCGCTTAGAGATCAGCTGCCAAGTGTTCCTTCCTAGGAACATTCAGCAGGAACACTGTCTCCTGTAAACACTGCTGCTTCCTGCCACACCAACAGCTCCCTTCTATGGTCTCCCAAGGAAATCTGCTCACACGACTGGCAGCTTGTGCCAGTCACTGGCTACACGTGTATTTTTCTCAATGAAGAGAGCAGGGTACGAAAAGGGACTATTTTTTGTTTTTTTGAAGCGTGTGTTCCCCCCCTCCCCCGGTACTGGGGATTGAATCCAGGGCCTTGCGCTGGCATCCTCTGCAAGTGCTGGGCCACTGAGCTGCATCCTCAGCCCATTTTTTTTACTTTTTGAGACAGGGTCCCACTAAGTCACACACACTGCCTCTGGTCTCGAACTTACGATCCTCCTGCCTCTGCCTTCCGAGCTGTTGGGATTATAGGTGTGTACCACCATGCCTGGCTTTTAAAGAGTCTTTGTGATCTTAGCATCAAGAAAATGCCTAGCACACAGGCTTCTGAATAGAAGTGACATAGTCAATAGTAAATAAGCATCTGGTAAATAAATTTTTGTTGTTAGGTGCCGTTGAGACTTATAGTAACCCTCATAGGGTTTTCAATGGCTGTTTCGAGATTGCCTCAGGAGTAGATTGCCACATCCTTCTCCCATTTTTGTGGTGCTGGGAATCGAACCCGGGACCTCAGACACTGCAGAACAGCACTCTACCATTTAGGGCTGGGATTTAGCTCAGTTGGTAGAGTGCTGCTCTGCAGTCTCTCAGGTCCTGAGTTCAATTCCCAGCACCACAAAATGGGAGAAGGACGTGGCAACCCACTCCCAAGGCAGTCCCAAAACAGTCAGCCATTGAAAACCCTATGAGGGTCGCTAAGAGTTGGACACGACTTGACAGCACCTAACAACAACAAATAAATTTTAAAATTCACCAAAGAGATTGCACTTCTTGGTTAAGTCTCACTGTTTCTATTTCTTGAATTCTCCAGGGTTAAAAAGTAATCTCTAAATTCTCATGAGATATTTGTTTCTCCTCATAAATTACAGACCTGGTCAAGTGTATTCTCCCCACATTTCCCTCCAATTCTTATACCACAAGGATCCAAAGTACTTGGCGTCCCTAGAGGCAAACTATGGGCATTCTCTGCAGAATGAGTTAAGCATTGTGCATTCACATTACCAGCAATTCAAACACAAGAGCACATTTTCTTCAAACTTCTGTGAGACATATGAGTAAGAAATTCCTCCTTTAACAAAAGTTGTATTCTTGGGAAGAAATAATAAAGTTTCTAAATCTTAAACACTGAAATGACGTACGTTGAAAGGACTCTCCCTAGAACACAAGAAAAATTCTAACACATACACCAAAAACCTAACCCAGAATTTTCTGGAGCTCAAAATCAGAAAAATAAAACCGTTTCCCTAAGCTCATTCCCACGAGCTGGCGTATCCACTCTCAGCTTACCTGGTTCGAACCAAACAGGCACATGCTTTCATCTGAGTCTCTATCCACTCTGCTTCTCTCTTTCCTGCCATACAGTTTTGAGTATGTTTAGGAGCTTTCTCAGCTTTCTGAGTATCACTGCTACTTGCTTCCATGGCAAAAACAGAGCTCTCAGGCAAGGTTTCAGGGAAACACAAAAGACAGTCTTTTCCTGAATGTGGAAAGGAAGATTTGATAGCTTTGTTGTCATTTGAGGTGAAACTATTCTGTCTCTGAGATGACGCAAACGATGCTAAAAGAGCTGGCTCCAGATTCAGGTAGGCCTCTGCCAGTTTGCCCCAGTTCCAAGGATTAAAAGGATGCAAAGAAATGAGTTTTTGCAGGCATAAAATCGTTTTCTCCAAGTTCTGCAAATTTGAACAAATAGCAAACTGGAGGTAAAGCACAGTGGTCAAATGGTCTGTGTTGGTTGCTTTATTTTCCTGAGGAGAAAAAAAAAGGTAAAAATCCATGAGCTACAAAATGTTTTCCATATAAACATGAAGATGTCTAAAAACTCAAGTTGTGTATGCTATAAATCAGAAGTATCTTTTAGTAGCTACACAAATCAAGTGAACTAAATATACTTCAATAGATTTCATGTTCAAAACCATAAACGTAGAGAAATATGTTACCTAGCAAAATAGTCATTAGCCATTCCCAAACATCCTAATATAACCACCTAAGAATTCCTGTGATAGTGTGACAAAGTTCAATACCAAAAACATAACTGTTAGTTTATTTTCAGTTTTTATAATCTTTAGTCTTCAGTAAGCTATCCAAAAATACCCCAGCCAATTTGCTTAGACCCTGCCCTAAAGATTCCATTTTAACATTCAAGGCTTTCTTAAAAACCCAAAAGGTGATTTCCTTGAGGATTTGAACACACTCCGTCTGCACATCTGACTTGGCTCACACATCTTACACAGGACAACAGCCTTAAGCGCTCAGCACTTCATGATGCATTGTAATTGAATCCAAATGCCTTCCATGCTAGCTATTACCAAGGCCAATTATTTCTGGCCAGAGGGGGTTACTTGGTTTCCTTCTGATCAGAAAACCCTTTTTGGGTCTCCTTAACCAGAGCCACCACCTCTTGCCTCATCTGCCACATGGCAAATGCCTTCTTAGTTAGAAAAAATCAGGTTCACTTTTTTTGAAGTTAAAGTCTATAAGGGGTAGACAGCAGAGTAAAATTACCTTCAAGTCAGTGCGGAGTGTAATGAACACCTGGCCTGTCAGAGTCTATATCAAGCTCCTGTACAGAACTACATGGAGCATAAAACAGGAGCCCAGACAGACCAGCAGTCCAGTAAGGAGGGAGAGCCCAGAACAGTCCTATATTGAGTGGAAAAATACGAAATAAAGCTCCACGCAACGTATTTGGTGATGGTGTACCCCAACAAAGACACGGTGTCCCTTTTGTTTTGTTATCACTATTGTTTAATGTCGTCCATCCCAACACACTATCAAGGTCCACAATCGCCTTCACTCAATGCTGAATTCCTGGTACAGAGCACGGCTCTTTGGATACCGCAGATGTTAACTGCTGAGTAACGCATTTTCTAAAGTCAAATTGGGTCTTTTATTTCTAATAAGGAAGGCAACAGGTTTAACGACATTTGTAACAAATGCTACCCTTCTGCAACTAGTCCATAAGTGCTTTGTATTATTCAAAAACATTTTCACATTGAAAAAGCAAGTACGTGTCGGGGTAGAGGTTACCATATACAGATTATGATTTTTGATGCTCAGGTTCTGTTAACACGATTAATAAACTCCTCTGTGGAAACTAAATTCCATTTCAATAAGTCTGAGAGACTTTTCCAGAACACTCCAACTCCTTCTGTAATAAGATGATGATAGTACTGAGCGCTTACCATATGCCAGGCTCTATTCTGACAGTCTTTTAAAATAGATTTTCTTTCTTTCTTTTTTTTTTTCTTTTTTTTTTGAGACATATAGCCCAGGCTGGCCTTAAACTCCCAATCCTCCTACATCAGACCCCTGAGTGCTGGGCCTGTAGGTATGTACCACCATGCTCAGCTGGACTCTATTACTATCCCCATTTTATAGATGAGGCAGTCACAGAGAGGTTAGTGAACTTGCCTAAGGTTACAAAGCGAATAAACAACAGGGTTATAACAGGGTATAGTAGAAGTATAGACTGCTTGTCTAGTTAAACACTACATACCGTCCCTCTACAGAACTCGAGAGGACAAGAAGAACACATGGGCCAGAACTAACAACAAAAGACAACCGTCCTCAAGTGAGGAAGAAATTTAAAAGCAGTTAAAAAAAAAGACAGGGTTACCAGGAAATGAGAAAACCTAGCACATAGATAGGGACCATTGGGATAATAAGCAAGAGACCCAAAGAAAGGGTAAGACCCATCAGCCCACTGCCCACCTCCCTAGTGGGGGCCTGGAAGGCTGATGAACACTTCTGAACGTCCTGCCTCATTGTAAAAGCCCTTCTCACTGGCCTTCACCTGCCTGATAACCTCCCCAAGCTCTGGATACCTGGTATCTGCTGACTGGACAAAAATCCTTCTCTAAGCCACAGGAGTGGATTTACTATGCAAACTATACAGCTAACCCAGCCTCTGCACTAATCTAGCTGCTACTGTCTTCAACAGCATGGCAAAGAGGATGAAGGTCCACAGCGATGTATGAAACAGAGCAGGTGAGAGACCAGAGCAGCGATGATGTCTAGAAAAGGCACAGCCAGGCCCTGAATTGCAGACCAGAGAGTCTGGGAATAGCACAACTGAGTCTGGAGTTTATGGTTCCTGCCAATGCTGCCTTAGCAAGGTGACCTATCTTCTAGCGTAAGAATTAGGATGGGCCTGGTGGCTCACACCTATAATCCCAGCAACTCGGGAGGCTGAGGCAGGAGGATTATAAGTTCAAGGCCAGAGGCAGCCTGTGTGACTTAGTGAGACCCTGTCTCAAAATAAAAAATAAAAAATGGGCTGGGGGTGCAGTCCAGTGGTAGAGTGCTTGCAAAGTAAGTGTGAGGGCCTGGGTTCAACCCCCAAGTTCTGCCAAGAAAAAAAAGAATTAACCTACAATTATGGGCTACAGATGTAGCTCAGTGGTGTCACGCTTGCACAGCATGTGTGAGACCCTAAGTTTGATCCCCAGTATTGCCAAACACAGACAAATAAACAGTAAAAAGAATCAACCCACAATTACTAGAGAAGGGGAAAGAAAGAACAAAAGACAGCTGTTTTCCCTGTTCCTAAGACAATTAACTCCCATCAAGTATGCTGCAAAAGGCTGGGGTCTTATACTGTGAATCCCTGGGCTAGCAAAGGTTGGGGAGTCCTCTCAGTTAATGAGCTGAAGGAGGACAATTCATTTGCATGTGCGCTCCAGGCTGACCTCTGGTTGGCTATACTCACAGGGTTCAAGATCAGTGCCATAGAGCCTCAGGAACTCCTCAGAAGAAGAAAACAGGTCATTTCACAGTAGGGCTGGTCAATTTAGAATAATTCTCAAATAAAATTTACACAAAAGTCAACTGAAATAAAACCATAAGTGCCTTAACCTGAAAATAAATACCAACAGAACCTAGAATAACAAACAACTATCTCTCTCTTGAAAAAAATCTGTAAATTCTACTTAACAATAAAAAGAACTACCAAACTTGGCGTGGTATCAGTATTTACTCATATCTTTATAACTTTTTCTGTTTACATAAATATATGGTTCACTATACAAATTTTGGAAAACAAAGCCTTAAAAACCTTAAAAAGAAAACAGATCACTTATAATTCTTCCTCTCTTTGAGTATTACTCCTCATAAGAGTAAAATGGTCTGGGGTTTAGCTCAGTTGATAGAGTGCTGCTCTGCACTCTCTGAGGACCCGGGTTCTATCCCCAGCATCACAAAAATGAAAGGACATGGCAATCCACTCTCAAAGCAATCCTGAAAACAATCAGCCAATGAAAACCCTATGAGGATCGCTATGAGTCGGACCCGACTTGATGGCACCTGACAACAACAAGAGCAAAATCTCTGAAAATGAGATTTCCAGGCATTACAGAATTTTAACCTTAAGATATGAAAAATGGAGCCAGGTACGGTGGCGCATACCTATAATCCCAATGACTTGGTAGGCAGAGGCAGGAGGATTGCAAGTTTGAGACCAGAGGCAGTCTGAATAATTTAATGAGACCCTGTCTCAAAAAGTAAAAAAACGGACTGAGAGTGCAGCTCAGTGGTCCAGCACTTGCAAAGCATGCAAGTGCGAGGCCCTGGGTTCAACCCTCAGTACTGCCAAAAAAAAAATATATATATGAAAAATATTACAAGGAAATGATTACATCTAGAGCTCCAAGCTGTTCATCCTAATAAAGTTACTACACTACTGATCATTTTTCTCTACTTATCCAAACCCACCACCTTCGCTACTTTTGTTTTTAGAAAATAAACTATCCTGCTCTCCTTGGTATAGGAAAGTGTAGGAAAACAAGTAATGGGCCCACTGACCAAGTTTGTGGCGATCTCCAGGGCTTCCGTGTGCCTTCCCAGGTGAGCCAGACATCGAGCCTGGCTTTCTTGGACATCCCTTTTCATGGCATAATTGGTAGATGACAATTTTTCAGAGATACTAGAATACTCTTGCAGTGCTTTCTGGCAATTATTTGTTAAAAGAAAAAAGAAGAGAAGTGAAGAAAAGAAAAGCATTCAGTATAGTACTAGAGTACCACAGAATATGATTACTTTCTAGGGAGAAGTTACACTATAACTGACCCTCCAATGAGCTAAGGGATACCTAAATATTTTAGTCACAACTATTTCTCTAAAATGTACTGATGGAGGGACTGGAGGAGATAATGACTACTCCCACAGAAAGCATCATAGGATTGGAGCTAGAGCATTCTGGAGCCAAACAGACCTAGCTTTGAATCTTAGTTTGGCTGCTACTCTGATCTATAACCTGTCCATCAAGATTTGCACGAAGATGAAAGGAGGCACATCCGTGAGGCAATCTGACACATAGTTGTTCATGTTTCCCTTTTCTTACACATTTTGGGGTACTTTGCTCCTGTAACACTATGAGGTGTCTGTGCTGGAGGCTCACACATGACCAGATACAGAAACTGAGGAAACAGATCTACAAGAACCCCAAGAAGATTATTTGGGGCAATTTATGGGAAACAAAACAAATTATATAGAGCCATACAGAAAAGGATATAAACTTGGGTCTTAAGATTATACTTCACATGACAAAAGACTAATTTCATCTTCACAAACAACATATTTATAACTTGTTGTTGTTAGATGTTGTTGTTAGATCAAGTCAGGTCTGACTTACAGCAACCCTATGTACAGTAGAACGAAACACTCCCTGATTCTGACCTGATCTTATTTATGTTTAAGGGCACTGTTGCAGACACTGTGTCAATCCGTCCAGTGAAGGATTTTCCTTTTTTTTGTTGACCTGCCACTCTCCCAAACATGATGTCCTTCTCCAGGGATTGGTCCTCCCTGACTTAGTCCACTGTTATTTACATATGCGGCAATTCATAAAAACAAGAACCCACTTCAAGTAACAATCTTGTATGTTAAATACTACCTGATATTCCTGTCGTCTGTAGGCCAGGTCCCCCTTGAATTTCTTCATAGTTAGAACTTCAACATCATCACCACTCTCTGTTTCTTCATAAAACCACTAGAAATCATAAAAATAGCATATTCAAGAGGGTAAAGCTATGCTCAGAAGCAATTTTCCATAATATAACTTATTAAACCTTGGAAAAGATATATTTCCTTAGGATGAGACTTAAGTGGAAAACACTGGACAAATAATGAATCTCTCGTTTGGTGGGGGCAGGGGTTCTCTTGAGACAGTAATCTCACTGTGTAACCCAGGCTTGCCTAGAACTTGAGATCCTCCTGCCTCAGGCTCCCAAGTGCGGGGGATTACAAGTGTGTGCCACCACTCCCAGCTACACAATAACAATTTTAATTATGGACCCGTTTTTATTAAAATTATTATAAGTCAGAAACATACCAATAATGTACCTTTCTAAAATAGAAGCATACAGGCATGTGCCATAGCTATAGGCTTTTCAATATGCAGAGTGGTGCCTGGGAACCTACAGTTTTCTTGCACAGTTCACAATAATTCTTTAAAGTGAGGTGCTTTTTTTGCAGAGCAATTTTAGAATGGTGAGAATAGGCATGGACAATTCTTTATGCAAAGGACACAGGAAAGAATAATTACAGCTATTGTGCTATTATGAAAATGATACAAAAGCACAAAAGTAGAATTTAAGCAAAGCAGATAAAAACTAAGGTTGAAAGAAGGCTTCAATATAATCAAATAGCAAAGGCTGGTAGGCAGAGATTGTGAGGAATTGCCCATATTGGAGACTTTATTTGCTTTTCTACTGGTTTAAATCCTTGAGATGGCCGAGGATGTAGCTCAGTGGTAGAGAGCTTACCTAGCACACACAATGCCCCAGGTGTGATCCCCAGCATCACACACACACACACACACACACACACACACACACACACACACATCCTCCGTATAGAAAGTGAAACTGAGATATCTTTACTATCAAACAATGAACATAAGATACAAAGAGAAGCACTGTGTGCCAGTTTTCCCAGCTCCAAAGAAACATCTCAGATTTTTTACGTACAGTAAAACCCACTGAGGCTGAAACCCCTAGGCTTTAGCCCCTAGTTAAATGCTACCCAGAAATAACTAATCATGATTGCTAGGTTGTTTCTAAAACAATCACCTGAGCATCAATGCCTCGATAATGTACTAAAATGTGTCTCCTTAGCCTGACCGATCCCAGTGGAGAAAGCTAGGTACCACTCTTTTTCTGTTGTCCCTCAAGCACAGTATCACACAACACTATGCACCTGACCCACGATTTCCTTTGTACTCTTCTGCTACCTAGTCATATGGTATTTTAGATGTTTTAGATTAGCCACTCCCAACTTTCTGAACAATAATCTATAAGCCTCCATCCAATTTTCATTATCCTCCTGAGAAAAGATGAAGCAAAGTTGGCTTTTAAATTATTATTATCTTATTATTCCCTCACATAAGCCTGTCCTGCAGCCGTAGCCCTGTGGCATCCGATCCGTCAGATTTCGGAAGCTAAGCAGGGTCGGGCCTGGTTAGTACTTGGACGGGAGACCGCCTGGGAACACCAGGTGCTGTAGGCTTGGGAGACAGACCGGTAACCCACTCCCAAAAATCAATCCGCTATTGAAAACCCTATGAACAGCAGAGAAGCACTGACAATAGTGTTTTGCCTGTTGTACACAGGGTCGCTATGAGTCGGATATTGACTCAACAGCACACAACAACAACATAAGCCTGCAAGAATTCAGACAGATGATGCCTTCAAAAACCCCTTAATGAAAGTAGAAGGAAGAATCTTGTAAACAAGGGAAGGGCATGGGCAAGGCAAACACCTGGTCCTAACAGAATCAGAGCAGGCTGAGACAGCAGAAGTCCAACCCAAACTCCTAGTTTTATACCCAGGGAAACCAGTATGACTTGAATAAGGCCTCTTTGAGTCTGTGAGCAATGTGCTTTCACATTCCTGTGTTGTTGTTGTTGTTATTGTTGTTAAGTGCTGTCAAGTCGGGTCCCACTCATAGCAACCCTCACAGGACTTTCAAAGACTGTTTTTTTCCAGGATTGTTTCAGAAGTGGGCTGCCACGTCCTCCCATTTTCTCGGTGCTGGTATGGAACGCAGGGCCTCAGAGAGCTTAGAGCAGCCCTCTACCAACTGAGTTACCAAACACATTCTCAAGTGAAAAGACGTTTGAGTGTTACTTTGCAAGTCTATAAGGACATCACACTTGCCAAAGTACTTTCACCCACTTGATCTTTCATTCCCACAGTAACCCTGGGAGCTAGTATTATTATTCCCAAATGACAACAGTGTGACACTTTGAAGGGCAAGTGGTAAAGCCAACACTGGAATTCAAGGGTCCTGTATCATAACCTGCGCTTTGTGAAGGCTCCACCGCATCCTGTGCTAAGCCGACTTTTAGTTTGCATGACAGAGTACTAAAGGTAACTTTGGAAGACTGCATGTGGTAAGGTAAAAATGTAACTTAAATAAAACAAAAATACAATTCACTGATTATCAAACGCCTGGTATCTGTAAGTACAACTGTTGTGAGGAACAAATGAGATAATGCATGTAGAGGAACACAGCACATAATCCACTAATTCAGGAGTATTCACCGAGTTCCTATTTTGAACAAAACTGTTAGGCACTGCAGAGACCATCACGTTAAGAACAACTGTCCTATAATCATTTAGGGCTGCGAGACTAAGAAGGGAGGTAGGGAAACAAAAATATTTCCCTGGAAGTGAGAATCAGGAAAGACTTCCTGGAGGCGGCGGCATGTTAGACGGGCCTTGAGAAATGGATACACTCGAACGATTCTGACCATCAGAGCGGCATTATCGGGCAGGGAGCTCCAGCACAACTATAGGCGGACATGCTGGACGTCACGGTTGTGGGGGGGCAGCCATGACAGCTGAAAAAGTGGGGGTGGCCGCTCGTTTCCCAGGCCGACTCCGCGGCTGCTGGATGGCAAAGGCAGCCACGGCCCCGCAGCCTCAGCGCCGACCACGTGGACCTAAGGAAGGACTAGCGCTGGCCCGCCAGCCGCCCGCAGAGGGCAAGAGTGCGGGGGACCTGGCGCGGCCGGCTCGGGGCGGGGCCGCGGCGTGCGCTAGGACGCGCGGGGTCTGGGCTCGCGCAGGCCGCTGAGCGGGGGCGTCCGAGGCGTCGTGGGCGGGGACCCGCGGAGGGCGAGGCCCGCCTCTCACCTGGGGCTCGCAGCGCTTTGCGCGGTCAGGCACGGGCAGCAAGGGCCGCCGTTCCGGCCTCTCCTCGAACACTGAGTCCTCAAACTCGCCGCCAATCACCCAGCACCCGGATTCCATGGCGCGCCCGAGGCAGGGCACCGAGAAGGGGCGGTGCCTAGAGAGGCGCCGGCGTGCGGCCAACCCGGAAGGGGCGGGGCCTCCACGGCCGAGCGCGGCATGCTGGTGCTGGTGGTCTTTGCAGGACCACGGGGGGATGTGGCGGCGGCCGGCTGGGACTCCAGTCGTGTCCTAGAGTGCCTGACTCACAGACTTCGGGAACTTCAGGACAGGTTTGACTTCTCTGTGTAAGGAGATGGATAGGGCGGTCCTTACCTGCAGTGCATCAGAAAGCTCTGGCCCAAGAGTAGCTAATTCAAATCTAAGTACCTTTTTTTTTTTTGCGGTACTGGAGCTTGATCCCTGGGTCTCGTGCTTGCATGCTTTGCAAATGCTGTACCGCTGTGCTGCACCCTCAGCTCCCCCCCCCCTTTTTTTTAACTTTTTGAGACAGGGTCTCGTTAAATCACACAGACTGCCTCTGGTCTCGAACTTGTGATCCTCCTACCTCTGCCTCCCGAGTCGCTGGGATTACCGGCATGCACCACCGCACTCGGCCTAAGTACCAGTTTTTAACTACTGGCAATATTCCTTGCACTCTTAAGCATTTTTAATTTAATTTAATTTATCTTGCATTATCTCTGTCTTCTCTTGACAACGCTCTTATGAAAGGTATGTTGTTGTTGTTGTTAGGTGCCATCGAGTCGGTATCCGACTCAGCGACCCTCATAGGGTTTTCAATGGTAGACTGTTTCGGGATTGCCTTGGGAGTGGATTGCCAGGTCCTTCTCCCATTTTTGCGGTGCTGGGAATTGAACCTCAGAGACTGCAGCGTAGTGCTCTACCAACTGAGCTAAATCCCAGCCCTATGAAAGGTATAGTGATTCCCATTTTGCAGATGAAGATACTGGGGTTTGAAAAGGTTAAGTAAACTTGGTCAGGATCAGTTATTATATGGCTAGAACTGGGAAGTAAAGAATTTCCACATGTCTCTGGAGAAGAAAGACCACCACCAATAACACAGACGAGAGTCACTCACACATTTATAAAATAGAAGACATAGAAACTTATTCTAGGGGCTTTATCAGGGGCTTAAGTGGCTTGGAGAAAAACATCAAATCTCGGAATTCTAAGACTAATATTTACAAGGTTCTTTTTTTTTTTTTTCTTTGAAGATTTTTCTTGACTCTCCAAAGTAGAGATTGTGGACAAAATACTGGCCAATATTGCACAACACAATATTATTGCACTACATTACACAGCAGGTAGTAAACAGAGTTTTTCCCTGATTCTCTATTTTTCATCACATCAGTTCCTCTTCCACCATTTGTGGGTTCTTTCTTCAATCCCAATTTCCTATTCCCCAAACTCATCCAGGGAAACCTAATCCATTCCCCACACGAG
Organism: Pedetes capensis; assembly: GCA_007922755.1. Lineage (NCBI taxonomy): Eukaryota > Metazoa > Chordata > Mammalia > Rodentia > Pedetidae > Pedetes > Pedetes capensis. The sequence goes on along the minus strand of VMDO01006918.1, from coordinate 45,539 downwards.
TTTTCAAAGTCCATTTGTCTGCTGTTTACGCCCTAAATCTAGAACTAACCCATTTATCCAAATGCCTGGACAGTCTCCCAGCATTATCTACCCATGGTTCATCCAAAGTCAGTTTTTAAAAAGTAGTTTCTTGTTCTCCTACCAAGAATATAATACCCCATAATAGGAAAAATTTGACGATTATAGAAAAATGAAAGAAAAAAATAATCTGTAGTATCACCCAGAAGTAATGGGGTCCAAAGAAAGTAAAGATATCTGCTGTATTCTAATGTCTTGTCTTGGGGGCTAAGGTCTAACTCAGTTGGTGGAGTGCTGCTCCACACTCTCTGAGGACCTGAGTTTAATCCCCAGCACCACAAAAATGGGAGAAGGAAGTAGCGATCTACTCCCGAAGCAATCCCTAAAACAATCAGCCATTGAAAGCCCTATGAGGGTCTCTGTGAGTTGGACCCAACTTGATGGCACATAACAACCACAACAATATGCTTTGTCTTAGCAGGAAAGGAAACACAATATGGTGTTGAAGGGCCTCAAGAGCCAGATTTGTCTGGGTACAGGATCCTGATTCACTGTGCAACCCAATTTGTAAAGTGGGCATTGATTAAAGTAATGCATATAAAGTGGCTGTCAGATAGCAACAGGATGACACGTGTTCAAACTCCTGCTCCAACAGCAAAGTAGAAAAGCAAAGGCAGGGAAGGAGATTTCTTTAGGAGTTTTCTTTTTGAAGTCTGTTTGATGTTGGAATTTCCACCCTCTCCTGTTCTGAGACCCCCAAGGTCTAGCCTCTTCCTGCCCCAGCAGTGGAGCTGGGGATTCTGCTGAAATGGCAGAAAGCTATGTTAGGGCCAAGTTTGGGTAAATGATAGTTCTTTGCCCTTTCGATTCAAGATTCTTGGGTTCAGGCTTTTTACCACTAAAACCTTTTCAGTTATGTTTTCCTCAAAGTTGTGGAGGATCTGTGTGCAAATCTTTGGACAAATGGAATCCGTATCCTACTTAACAGCTAATCTGGGTTTCTACCCAGTCTTGAGTCTACGAGCATTGCCTCATTGTGTCTTAGAATTCTAGCTGGAAGTGGAGAGGTAGCTGTTAGGGGCCTTTTAGAAGCTTGAGGAAGTGTAAAGGCATTGGGCCTTTGCTAATAATGCAAACAGCTCCAGCCCCCTAATCACTATTGAAGAATGAGATATGGGGCCCCCAGTTCCAAACCATTGCCTAACTTAATAGAGAGGCCCTAAGACAATGTCATTTTAAAAGAGTAAAGTAATCCAGTAAAATGGGGCATTATACATCCTGGGTACTCTTAAGTCCACCTTGTACACTTAGGAAATTCAGGTGTTAAGAAGTAAATGGGTATTCAGCCATCTTAAATTGTGTGGTTATGATAAAATGTTTCTATAGATTTTTATCTATAAAAGTGTGACCTCTTGATTGAGGTTCCTGGTTGAGATCTCTATCACAAGGTAGTCATCACCTTCTCCAGGCAGTTCTTCTCCCTGTCCTATACTTTGCCCACTGTGGCATTCAGCACACTATGGATTATGATAGGTTAGAAATGGTGTCTTTTTCACTCTTGTTAAACTCAGTCCCCAGACAAGACTAGGCCCAGAGCAGTTCAGTCAATGCCTGTTGAAGATAGGTGTAAATGAAAAGGAGGAGCACCAAGACATGGCACAGGAGCACTTCTCAGTTCTGGGTCACATGTTCATGTCCTACTGTGAGTTGGGAAAGGTAGGAACCAGTACTTCCAGGTGGAAGCCTTTGCCAGTCAAGATGACACAAATCCCTCCCATACCTTGTACCCTTACCTAGGGCCCTGCTGTCCAGCTAGCTGTTCTCAATAGGCCTTCAGCATTCCGCAGACTTCCCAGCCCTGACTAGGTCTTAACTCTCAGTTTTCTTTGTCAGGAAGCGGCCCCTTACCCCAGTGCCCTTTATCTGGCTAATTCCTAGAAGCTTTTCCTGCCCCCACCCTCCAGCATGGCTAACGTGCCCCTTGTCTGGGTTCATAAAATACAGTGTGTTCTTCTCTACCAGGGCACTCTGCATTCCCTGTGGCTGGTGACCACCCTCAGTCTTTTGTCCTATGCTCACTTGTGCGTCACCCCCAGGAGACCATGAGCTCATTCCAGGAAGGGACAGGGTCATTCATCTCTGTGTCTAGCACCAAATGCAGTGTGTGGCACCTAGTAGGCTCTCATTCAATGTTTGTTGCTAATCTATACCGTATGCTCCTGTGGGACTGTGCTTGGCACACAGTATTCAATTATGCATCCCCTGCATAATTCAATGTATTTGAAGGCCTACTCGGTGTCAGGAGCTAAGGATATACCACTCACAGAACTCACTCTAAATTGGGGAAAACAAATGATAAACATGTAAGCAAGCAAATTATTTAGTTCTAGATTGTGGTACTGTGTGCTAGGATAGAGATTTGCAAGGCTTAGCAGTCTAAAATCACTTTCTAGCTGAGCAGCGTTGGCACATGCCTGTGATTCCAGTGACTGGGGAGGCTGAGGCAGTGGGATTGCAGGTTTGAGGTCAGAGGCAGCCTGCGGCGACTTAGTGAGACCAAGTCTCAAAATACAAAATAAAAGAGGAGCTGGCAGCGTGGCTCAGTAGTGGAGCACTTGCCTAGCATGTACGAGAGACCCTGGGTTTAACCCCCAAATATTGCAAAAAAGAAAAAGAAGAAAAACACTTTCCATAATGAAATCACCTCTCTTCCTTTCCTTTTCTTCCCCAAGCAGTACTTCTCTGAGCTACCCTTCTCAGCTTCCATGGAGATGTAAATATTCATTTTTCTCCTTTTCCATGTTTTACTGTTTCTTTTGGGCAAAACGTATCCTTCCATTGCTGGCATAAGAGCCATTCCACTAACTCTCACAGGTATTTGCCAACATACGCTGACATTTTGAGCTCACTCACATATTTCCCACATTCTGTACATTGTATTGTAGGTACATTTGGGGATTCAACTAAAATTTTTTGCATATCTACTGTCAGCCAGGCACTGTCTTTGGAGCAAAGGACCCAGTGATAAATAAGACAGACAAGATCCTTGCTCTCATGGAACTTCACTTCTACGAGGTCAAATAATAAGCAGTGGGGAGACAAATAAACAGTCTGTGGCCCTAGCGTGGGGTCCTAGTCTCTGGGTCCAGAGGGAGGAGAGAAGATCCTGTTTCTAAATTATTAAGTACGTTCTGTCCTGTCTGGAGGCTGCTGAAGGACTGACAGAAGATGCTCATTACTGCTTTGCATAATCTGGACATTGGCCTAAAAAACAGTGAGCATTACTTGAAAACATTGCAAAAAGAAATAATCTGCAAACTCCCGGGGCAGATGATTACAGAAGAGATACACAGAGGCCTGGGAGGAAAGCCTGGGGGAGATACTTTGGGAAATCAGGCACTCAAAAGTTCCTGTGTATTTTGGAAAAGTTAGAAAGCCATGCACATGCCTAGGAAAAGATGCTCAGAAAAGACCTAGGAAGCCATTAAGCTTTCACTGGGGGCTAATCTCTGTCTCACTGCAAGCCTGGCTAAATGTCAGAGTGCCCCAGCACAGAGTCAGTGGTCAAAGACTGAGAGAGGTGTTTGGCTTTTTATTTTCCCCTCCCTTCCTCCCCTCCTTCCTCCCTTCCTTCCTTCCTGCCTTTCTATTTGGGACATAGTCTCACTCTGTAGTCCAGGCTGGCCTGGAACTTGCTATGTAGCCCAGTCTGGCCTCCAACTCTTGATCCTCCTACCTCTTGAGTGCTGGGTTTAACAGGCATGCACCACCACACCATGTTCTCTTTTCTGTTTACTTTTTTACAACATAGTATTACAAGTTCTAGCCAAAGCAACTAGGCAAGAAAAAGAAGTGGCATCCAAATTGGAAAATATATCTACTCACACATGGCATGATCCTATGTATAGAAAATTCCAAAGAATCTATAAGAAAGCTACTAGAACTAATGAACAAATTCATCAAGGTTGCAAGTTATAAGATCAACAAACAAAACTCAGTTGTATCTCTATACTCAGCAATGGACAATTGAAAAAGGAAATTAAGAAAGTAAAAATCCCATTAAGAGCAACATCTAAAAAACTAAAATGTCTAGAGATAAATTCAATCAAGAAGGTGAAAGACTTGAACACTGAAAACTATAGAACATTGCTGAGCCAGGCATGGTGATGTATGCCTCTAATCCCAGTGACTTGAGAGGCTGAGGCAGGAGGATCACAAGTTCAAGACTAGAGGCAGCCTGCATAATTTAGTAAGACTCTGTCTCAAAAATATAAAAACTAAAGAAAAATGGTCTGGAGGTGCAGAGATTTGCAAAGTATGTTAAAGGCCTGGGGTTCATCCCCCAAGTACTGCAAAAAAAAAAAAATGCTGAAAAAATTAAATAAGACCTAAATGCATGGAGGGGCTGGGATTTAGCTCAGTTGGTAGAGCACTGCGCTGCAGTCTCTGAGGTCCTGAGTTCAATTCCCAGCACCGCAAAAATGGGAGAAGGACCTGGCAATCCACTCCCAAGGCAATCCCGAAACAGTCTGCCATTGAAAACCCTATGAGGGTCGCTATGAGTCGGATACCGACTCGAGGGCACTTAACAACAACAACAACAAATGCATGGAGGGGCTGGGATTTAGCTCAGTTGGTAGAGCGCTGCACTGCAGTCTCTGAGATCCCGAGTTCAATTCCCAGCACCACAAAAATGGGAGAAGGGCCTGGCAATCCACTCCCAAGGCAATCCCGAAACAGCCATTGAGAACCCTATGAGGGGCATTATGAGTTGGACACCGACTCGACAGCACCTAACAACAACAACAAATACATGGACTGACAGACATACTATGTTTATGAATAAAAAAACAATATTAAGATGTCAGTACTACCCAAAGCAATCTACAGATTGAACATGACCCCTAGCAAACTTCCAACAATCTTTTTTTTTTTTTAGTGAAAAATCCAGTCCTCAAATTCACATGGAATTGCAAAAAGAGGCAAACCCCTACCTCTAAAGAAAATCTTGAAAAAGAAGTGAAGAGAGTCACACTCCTGATTTCAAAACTTACTATAAAGCTACAAAATTCAAAACAGAGGAGGAGGACAGAAATATACACCAAAGGGATAGGATTTAGAGTCCAGAAATAAACCTCTACATACATGATGTTGTTGTTGTTGTTGTTGTTGTTGAGTTAGGTGCTGAGTCAGGTCCAACTCCCTGACACTGTGCCATGCCCTGGCACTATGTCAGTACTTCTCTACTATTCATAAGGTTTTCAATGACTGTTTCAGGAGTGGGCAGCCAGGTCCTTCTCCTCTTTTTGAGGTGCTAGGGATTGGACCTAGGGCCTCAGAATGTGTAGAGCGGTACTCTACCGACTGAGGTAATTCCAACCCCTCCACATACATAGCCAATTAATTTTTGACAAGGGTGCCAAGTTCATTCAGTTGAGGTGGAGGAGAATAGCTGCTTCAACCAATGGTATTGGGATGCCTAGGTTACCAAATGCAAAAGAATTAAATGGGACCAGGCACAATGGTGCATGCCTGTAATCCCAATAGCTCAGGAGGCTAAGGCAGGAGGATTATGAGTTCAAGGCCAGATACAACATGTGAAATTTAGGGAGACCCTGTCTCAATATTTTAAAAAAAGGGCTGGCAGAGGGGCAGCTTAGTTGTAGCATAATTGCCTGTTGTTGTTGTTAGGTGCCATTGAGTCAACTCCGACTCACAGCGACCCTCATAAGGTTTTCAATGGCTGTTTCGGGATTGCCTTGGGAGTGGGTTGCCACGTCCTTCTCCCATTTTGCAGTGCTGAGAATCGAACTTGGGACCTCAGAGACTGCAGAGCAGCGCTGTACCAACTGAGCTAAATCCCAGCCCCAAGCATAATTGCCTAGGATGCCTAAAATCCCGGGTTCAAACTTCCAGAACTGCTAAATTAAAAAAAAAAGTTGGAGCTCCTACCTTATTCCATGTACAAAAACTAACTAGAAATGGATTAACAATCTAAATATAAGAACTAAAACCATAACACAGACAAGTTTTCAAGACTTTGGATTTGGCAATAGTTTCTTAAATATGACACCAAAGCACAGGCAACAAAAGCAAAAATAGGTAAATTGGGCCTCAACAAAGTTAAAGCTTTTTAAATCCAGTACTAGGGATTGAACTCAGGGCCTCACACATGCTAGGCAAGTGCTCAACCACTCAACTACACCCTCACGCCCTTTGGCTTTTATCTTGAGACAGTCTCGCTAAGTTGTGCAGACTACCTCTGGCCTCAAATTCACGATCCTCCTGCCTCATGTTCCCCAGTCGATGGGATTTATAGAAGTATGCCACAGGGCCCAGCAAATTAAACCTTTTTGTGTATTGACGGACACTATCAGTACAGTGAAAATACAACCTAGGCAGTGGGAAAAAGACAACCAAACCTTATTATTCATAGTGATTAATGGGCTAAGGGTTAGCTCAGTTGGTAGAGTACTTGCTGTATGTGCTCTGAGGTCCTAGGTTTGATCCCCAGCACCACAAAATTGGGAGAAGGGCCTAGCAGCCCAGTCTCAAAACAATCAGCCATCGAAAATCCTATGAATAACAGAGAAGCACTGACATAGTGCCAGGCATGGCACAGTGTCAGGGAGTGTTCCATTCTGTTGTATACAGGGTCACTATGAGTCAGATCTGACTCCACTGCACCTAACAACAATGTCCTACAAAGGCACTGTGAACACCAAATTTGAAAACACCCAACAAATACTCCTAGGGTTAGGGTCCTGGGAGACTCAAATCACACTATTTTCATCAATCAATCAATATATAACCTCATTTTATGTGTTTCTGTTTAAAGATACTTCAACAATACTGATCATAATTAACCTTGAACTCATGCCCAACAGCACTATAATTCCTGCCTGAATGAAGCTTATCTAACAGACATTTTTTACCATAAGGACCATAGCAGACTTCTTGCATTTAGGAACAACAGACATTACTTCAGCACTACATTTGGCAAGGCTTGGGAGAAGGACCTGGCAACCCCCTCCCAAAAATCAATCTGCCATTGAAAACCCTATGAACAGCAGAGAAGCACTGACAATAGTGTTTCCCCTGTTGCACAGAGGGTCGCTATGAGTCAGATACCGACTCGACGGCACCTAACAACAACAACAACATTTGGCAACTACTTTAAACAATGAAATCATCACCAAAAATGTGGAAAATGTGGTTCTATGTAGACAACAATAAAGGATGCTTCCTTACAGTATGAGCTGAAACAAGAAGGCACCCAGCATCACCTTGGTTGACCTCAGAAGGGAATGTGTGCATTGGATGATCCTTTTTATCCCCCCATTCTGTGCATGTGCAAGAATGTTCAGGAAAGTGCCAGGAGTATTGATTTTGGGGTGATAAATTTTAGTGAGAAGGAAAATTTGTCTATATAGAATCCATGAATAAGGGGGATTGACTACATGTACAAATCACATATCTGGTAAGGCTGCAATGTATAGAGTATGTAAAACACCCCAAAACTCAACAACAAAGAGGCAACCCCAATGAAAAATCGGACAAAGAACTTGAAGAGACATTTCTCCAAACAAGATATACAAATGGTCAGCAAACACATGAAAAGATGATCTTATGATTAAGGAAATCACATTAAAACCACAATGAAATATCACTTCACACCTACAAAGATGGCTGTAATTTTTTTTTGTCCCCTGCTCTCTATCCCTGTTTATTATACTCTGTGTGTGTGGGGGGGGGGCGCTGGGATCTAGCTCAGTTGGAAGAGCATTGCTCTGCACTGAGGACCTGGGTTTGATCCCTAGCATCGCAAAAACAGGAGAAGGACATGGCAATCCACTCCCAAAGCAATCCTGAAACAGCCATTGAAAAGCTCAACAGCACCTAACAACAACTATGTATGTATGTAATGTATGTGTGTATATAGATATACTTTTTTTTTCAGTACTGGGAAGTTGAACCCAGGGTATCATGCATGCTTTTGCAAGTGCTTTACCACTGGGATGCACACTCAGCCTATTTTTACTTTTTATTTTGAGATAGGGTCTTGCTAAATTACACAGGCTGGGATTTAGCTCAGTTGGTAGAGTGCTGCTCTGCAGTCTCTGAGGTCCCAAGTTCGATTCCCAGCACCGCAAAATGGGAGCAGGATGTGGCAACCCACTCCCAAGGCAATCCCAAAACAGTCAGCCATTGAAAACCCTATGAGGGTCACTATGAGTCGGACTCGACTCAACGGCACCTAACAACAACAACAAGTTACACAGGCTGCCTCTGCCCTTGAACTTTCGATCCTCCTGCTTCTGCCTCCAGACTTGCTGGGATTACAGGCATGTGCCACCATGCCTGGCTTCATTGTGTAGTAATTTTTTAAAGCTGAAAATAAAACGTGGGCAAGGATGTGGAGAAACAAGAATGCCTGTCCTTTGCTGGTGAAATGTAAAATGTACAGATGCTATGGGAAACATTTTGTTACTGTGGATAAGAGTTTGGTGATTTCTCAAAAAGTTAAGCAGAGCTAGATATGGTAACTCATGCTTGCAGTCCTAGCACTTGGAATGCTTAGGCAGGAGGATCACAAGTTTAAGGCCAGCCTGGACTACACAGTAACTTTGAGGCCAGCCTGGGTGACATAGCAAGACCCCATCTTTAAAAAATTACAATGAAATAAAAAGGGTAAATGTAGAATTACCACATGACTCAGGAGTTCCAAAAGAACTGAAAACAGGGACCCACAGACACTTGTATGCCAATGTTCATTGCAGCATCAGTCACAAATAACAAAATATAGTACAACTCAAGTGTCTATCAGCTGATGAGTGGGTAACCAAAATGTAGTATGTATATAGTACATACAACTGAATTCAGCCATAAAAAGGAAAAGTTCTGATATGTGCTACAACATGTATGACCTCAAAAAAATTAATGCTACATGAAATAAGCCAGACACAGGACAAATATTGTATGATTGTGCTTATTTGAAATATCAAGAATAGGCAAATTCACAGCTTAGAGGTCACCAGGGGCCTTAAAGAATAAGGAGTTACTGCTTAATGGTTATAAATTTGTTTGGGGTGATGAAAATTTTTTGGAAATAGAGATGACTGTTGTGCAATATTGTGACTATAATTTAATGCCATTAAATTTTATACTTAAAAATGAGCACAGTGGCAAATTTTATGTTATATATACTTTACCACAATTAAAAAAACTGACTCAGTGAAAATAGAAAAAACCACTGAAAACTACTAATCACTACTTTTTATTTTGTACTGAAGGACACAATCAACCAAGAGAGGAGGATTCTTTTGCTCTGTCAAATAAATATATTTAAAAGCTAGCAAACATCAGAGCAGAATTTCATCAAGCCTATAAAAGAGATGGGAAATTTTATTAATAGTTATTTACAGCTATACAGAGTTAACATATCGCAAGGGAAACATAATATAAATATATTCAAAGGCTTCATTTCCAATACTTGACATTTCAAATTTTGAGAACATTAAAATTACTGTCAAACAAAACTCAGACCACATTAGCCATGGTTTAAAAAAGGGAGCGATTTAATCATTATAATACAGAGTGCTTTAAGAAGTTTTTAAACGTGTAAAAGAAAAAAGTTTAGTGCATTCAATTGTTACAGTCTTTACATTGCGTTTTTAAAAAATTTAACAGTAGTATGAAAAAAGCCACCCAAAAAGCCAGCTGTCTGAGTGAAATCGGCTAAATTGCAGCATTTTGGAATTACTAATAAAGCTATAGTTAAAAAATAAGAAGTTTATAAAAATGAAAGCAGCATGCATATTCAAGGCTTTTTCATAACATTTTCATTAGCTGACAAACATTTAACCAAGAGCTTAATGTTACTCATTAAATTAGATAAAATAAACTGGCCAAGCCCACTATATGTGATCACTCAGAAAAGCATTTTAAAAATCCAAAGCTAATTAAACTGAACATTTCTTCTATGAAGAAAGCCCATTTTGAAAAGTGGTCCTATGATCACAAAAGAAAGGGTCCTTCTCAACTTTAATGAACAGCACCGGTCTTTACAAAGTTTTTAAGTTAGCGTGGACTTTCAGTCTCAAGATGTGGCAAGAATTAACAGTTAACACTCCCATCATTTATAAGTGAAAAGGTGACTTTTAGTTCATTAGGATCAGTTCAGAATCTTTTCTCTATTCACTGAAACTGTTACATAAGGTAGAATTTCACCGAGCAGTAATTCTTGAAAATTCTGATCTGACAGCTGTATGAATATTTCTGATTTCTACATGATTGTAAGAAATCTCTAAGTATATTTTATCACATGATTCTTGTTCACATTTTTTGGTAAAATATTTATTTTAACGTTTCATCCTACTTCTTATGCCAATTTCTTTTCCTTTTTCAATATTAATTATCTTCAGTTTAATAAAAAGCAAAAGTGCTTCTAAGGAAAAAAGTAACAGAAGTATTACAAGCAGGAAGAGTGGTATCCATGAGTGTGTTTAATGAAAGATCCAATAATTAAGGGCTAGTGATGTCACAAAATCTTACTGTTCCAACATGTGTAAATAGGCTATTTTCACACTTGAAATTGTATAAGCTCATGCACAACTTTTAATCTTGGTGCAGGGCCTGAGAAGTAAGACACAGAAATAAATCAGGGTTTGGTTTCTTTCCCCATTTCTAATAATTTTTACTCTGTAAAATGTTTGGTCACTCAAAGCTATAAGCTTAATCACATATCAGAGAATACAGGTAGTATAGCCCATCTTGTGAGACATACAGTAGTAAGCTAGACTAAATATGAGGACAAGCTCTAGTGGTCATTAAACCCTCTCGGTCTAAGTTCAGAATGCTTCCTTCCTATCAGAATAAAAATGTACTGTATTAAAATTTGAATTTTTACAAGTTGGTTTTTAATTAGTGTTCTATTTACATTGCAGAACTTCCGCCAACTGCAGTAGTTTAACTTTGGCACAACATTAAGTTCCATTTCTTTTGGATATTGGATCCTGTTTTTTGAGAGTATGTATGCCCCAAAACATTTTCAGTGTCATCAAAGATTGGGCCCATTCACAGTAAATCAGACATCTTGAGTTGAAGAATTGATTCTCCTTCAACATTTTAAGAAGCTATAAAAGAAAAAGATCATAAAAAGACTGAAACTTTAGAGAAAACCATATTTTAATTTTTACTACTTTTAGAACAAAGATGATACCAATTAGCCATGAAAATAGACACTCTGTATTCTCTTATTAATAATACTGAGATCACTTACCACATACGTCTCATATAATGCACTAGAGTTTGTAAGTAACTGTATGTATGTGTTCATGTGCCAGATTTTCTTAAAGACATTTATCACCTTTCTGTGATCATTTATAAAAAATATTAGTAGGAAGTACATATTTTATCATCAGTGTTTGCAATACAAATTATGAAATCTAAACACCTCTAGTATTTTCTGTTTATATAGAAGACTGGCATATGCAAAAGACGTATGTGTACTTCACTTTCTGCAATAACTATTTTGGGAAGGTTCTGGTAACTTTTTTTGTAAATTGAACCATCTTTAAATGAAGAAATAACTTTTCCCTTGTAAGTGAAAAATTATTTTGTTAAACCAATGGTAACATGCTAATTAATGTGTTTTATAAGGTTATGTTTTTGTTTATTTAAAATGCAATGTATGCGCCTATTGTAAGCCCCAAAAGAGCATATATAACATATAATGCAATATTTTGAAAACTGTAGCTTTATGTGAATTTTCTGACCATAAGTAATATCCATAACAGTGTTAATACGTAAGAATTATCCACATAAATTTGAAGTGCTAGCAAACTGTATGGAAAAGTTCACCTTATTTTTAGAAGATTACAACTCCCCAGAAAATCACTGCAGAGGCTGCAACAACAATTCACTGCAGCAACACATTTGTTGACTTAATCATGGCTGAGTGCACATTCTTGTGTTTAGCAATAAAAAATTTGCCTGTTAAAAATATTTTATGCATCTGGGTCAGAACAAAGCCTGTCCTGAAGCTTTTGGACATGCGGAAGTAGAGAACTGCACTTCAGAATGAAGCCGAACAAAACTGTTTCGATCTTGTGACTTATAATAATTACATTATGCTCTATAACCTGGAGGGAGATTTATATCGCTTATTAAAATAGGTACTTTTTTAGTTTAAGGCACTTTTGTGCCTTAAAAATTATTAATGAAAAGAAAACCTGAAAAGGCCGGACATGGTGGCGCACCCCTGTAATCCCAGCTAGCTATTTTGAAGGCAGGGCAGGAGGCTCATAAGTTAGAAGCCACAGGCAGCCTGCATAACTTAGTGAGACCCTGTCTCAAGATAAAATATTTAAAAAGGGGCTGGGAGTATAGCCCAGTGGTAGAGCACTTGCAAAGTTAGCGCAAGGCCCTGGGTTCAGCCCCCATGGTGCTGCAAAAAAAAAAAAAGAAAGAAAAAGAGAAGAAAAGTAACCCTGACATGCTGGGTGCGGGGATGCATGCCTGAATCCCAGTGACTCAGGAGACAGGGGCAGGAGGATCCTAAGTTCAAGGACTGAGGTAGCCAGTACAACTTAGTGAGACCCACCAAAAATAAAACATGGACTAGAGATGCAGCCCAGAGGTACAGCACTTGCAAAGTATGTGCAAGGCCCTGTGTTCAACCCCCAAGTATAAATACATACATACATACATACATACATACATACATACATAAAAACTTTATAAAAACAAAGAAAAAAAACCTGAAAAAAGGATTTCTAAGGAATAAGAATCGTGCCTCGCACATATTAAAGGTCTATATAAATAATTGTTAAATGAGCCAGGGAGAAGACATGGGGGAATTAAGGAAATACTATGTAGAAAAGTGGGAGACAGACCCGGCAACCTACTCCCAAAAATCAACCCACCAGTGAAAACCCTATGAACAGCAGAGAAGCATTGGCAATAGTGTTTCGCCAGTTGTACGTAGGGTTGCTATGAGTCAGATAGTGACTTGATGGCATCTAACAACAGCAACAACATGTAGAAAAGAGAACATAAAAGTAAAGGCTGTTGTAAGAAGGCAAGCAAATAAGTAAGCTCATATGCAAAACAATGAGGGTCTAGGCCTTGTTTCCTCCCTTACTGTTTGAGAACATTGCAGTCATTTCTGACAGCAAGATGCTATTTGGCTTAAGGACAAACATAGACATTTCATGACAACTGCATTGTTTTCAAAACAGTATGCTTTTATCCTGGAACACTCCAAAACAACAGAAAAAGAGTACAGCCATGTTCCTGAATTCCAGAAGTATTAAAGTCCTAACTCCAAATCAGGTAATTGATTTTGCAACTCCAGTAAAATTTTAGTTAATCTAAACTGTAAACTATTAAGGAACATGCCAGAACCCTTCTAATTAAACTGTATTTGTTTGCATTTTTAAGACTACACAAATGTATTTATGTATCCTACTGTGAGACAGGGGCCAACATTGGCCTGGAACTTGCACTTCTCTTGCCCCTGCTCCCTGAGTGCAGAGATTACAGGTGTGCACCACCATTAAGCCAGACGTAGATTTACTTTTTTAACCAAAAACAGCACACTTATTTTTTAAACAAACACAGTGCATATACTGGCAGCAGGTTTGTTTTATATCAAAGAATGAAAAATTATTTTAGGGAATGAGTTAATTTAATATCAAATCTGTAATTTGCCTTTTGATCTCTAAGGCATAATTTATATTACAAAACCAGATGCCACCTAAGCAAATGTGAATTTATATACGGCCTAGAACAGACCTTTGGCTTTTAATAGAAAAAGATACTAAATACTTGTATTACATAAAGGACTATAAACTCCAGCTAAAAATCTAACAAGGTTTTGGGGACAATACAGTGAAAAAAATACTCATTTCCACATTCTTTCCTAAAACTGAATAATCTTTAACCCTGTGGTAAATCTCTCCTTTGGCATACTTTTCTCCTTTTTGGTTTTTGTTTTTTAATTCTTTCCTTAAATAGGCAAAAAATGAAGCTTTTGTGCAGGGAAGGTTGCAAGGAATACACTAATTCCTCGTCTCTCTTTTTATAGATGGATAACTTTTACTCGATACTAACTAAATACCATTTTTCAGGAAAAATAAATAATTAAAACAACATTAAACTCTACATAATATGGTAATCATAACAAATTACACATGATAATCACACATGCCTTGCTATGCTAGCGGTACCTCATCCTGTTATTAGAGAAAAGTGTTTTAGAAAACTTTATCAAAAGTGAAGATAACTGATACAATAAGGTGACTGTTAAAAATGTACAAGGTTAATGAATATGTACTCAGGCTAAAAACTTACATTTCAGTCATCCGATTTAGAAAGCTTCCGCTTCACATGTCGTGGGGGTTCCCAAGTGTCACTATCATCTGTTTCTTCTTCATCCTCTTCCTGATCATCAATAACTTCATCTTCCTCCTCATTTTCCTCAAATAATTCTATACCCAGCTCAGATCTTCTCTGTCTTTCTGCAAACCACTCTCTGACCTGCTCATAACCCATATGTGATCTGTTGACAAGTTCATCAAGATCTTGCTCATTAAGAAATTTGTGCTTCAGGTAATAATCCTTAAGTATTGCGGTTCCAGTTTTAAATTTTATGAGTGATGGTGCCCTGTCCCAGTTGTTAATTCGTTTGCCTCCTCTAGGCCGCCCACGTGGTCTTCCTCTTCCCCGTCCTTTGGGTCTCCCTCTCCCTCTTTTCCTTAGGGAAGACAGACCATTCATACCACTCGAATTGGAGCTTTGATAGTAGTAGTACCATTTCAAGTTTCCATTCTTCCAAGCGTAACGGGTGTCCCCAAACCAACTAACTATGTCCGTCCTAGCAAGCCCACTTTCTTCAGCCAACTTATCATACTCTTCTGGTGATGGCCACTGTGTTCGGACAAATGCACTTTTAAGCATGTGCAACTGCTCGGGTGTTTTCTTACATATCTTGCCTGTGCTCCCAGACTTAGGTGTGGCAGATTCATCCCTGGGAGAAGCTTCTCCAGCTTCTTCTTTGGAACTACCTGCATTACTTTCATCTATTTCTATTTTCTCTTCCTTTAAAGCTTTTGATTTCTTCTTCTCTGTAAACCAAGCATCAATTTCTCTCCGGGTAAGTTTGGTTTGCGCTCTTAACCTATTTAATTCCTCATCTGTAAGTATGGAGCTATTGAGAAAACTTGCCTGAAGGACACGGAGTTGCTCTGCAGTTTTCTCTTTAAACTTCTGGGGAGTAAAGTCAGGAAAGGGATTCCAGGATTGCTTAGGCTGTGAAGTAGCCACAGGTGGGGGTTCTGTGGTTTCATCACTGGAGTCTATAATGATGGTGGTAGAGGAATCGTTGTTGAGATGTAAGCACTGATTGCTCTTTGAATTTCTCTGGTTGTACCTTGTGTCACTAAACCATTTTTTAATTTCACCTTTTGTCAGTCCTGTTATTTTCATAAGTCTGATAATTTCTGAGTCATGGGGAAACTGATTTTTAAGGTAGCTAACTTTTAATTCTGCCAGTTGCTCTTTAGTCTTTTTTGCCCGAATGCCAAATGAATCAGGGTTTACCAAGGCAGTTTCGTGTTTGACATTCTGAGAGGGTGGAACTGCTGCTGTGGCTGGCTTTGTTTCTGCAGTAGGCTGGGCAGCAGGTACTTGACTTTTCTGTACATGTGTTTGACTTGGAACCCCTGCCACTGTCAAGGCTATAGGTGCTGTTACTGGCAAGGTATTTGCTCCAGCTACTTGAGTAAGGACCAGACCTGGCTGACCAACTATTTGGCATGTCTGTAAAATAGATGGTAAACCATTACTCCCTGTGGAAATGTGTGTAGGAATGACAGTTATGGTCTGAGGTACCGTATGTACTGTCCCATTGAACTGTTTTCTTCTTGCCTCCTCTACTTCTTCAGGAGTCCAACTAACACCATGTTTTAGACGTTGGGCTGAAAACCATATTTTGATCTGTTCCTCTGTATATTTTGCTTGAGCAGAAAGAACTGTAATTTCTGACATTGTTGGATAAGGGAATTTATTGTAGGTATTAAGTAGAAGGGGGTTGTTATCTAATGCAGCATTGTAGGTAGGAATGCTATTAACAGGGATTAAGACTTTGGGAATCAAGTTTGAGTTCTGAGCAGACACTGCAGTTATCACCTGTGCTAGTCCAGGAAGAACTGCTGTGGGCGTCACCACTGTGCTGGCAGGATTTGGATGTATTCTGTTTACAATGGAAGTACTAGAATTGGATTCGGAAGCGGAAGAACTTACATTTTCTACATTTTCTTCACGGTCTGGTTTGATTTCATTCTCTTTCTCTTCAGGAATGTCCTCCACTGAGTTATGATGAACTGTAATCCGCTTATTTTCTACTTTGCTTTTCATCATTTTCATGATAGGCGTTTTACTAATAGAGATTCCTGAAGAAGAAACTTCTATGGATTCTGCTTGTTCTGCATTCTCCTCTTTCACAAAACTACCATCAAAAGTCAGATCGTTTATTGTTTGTTCAAAGATTGTCTGGTTATTTCGTTTCACCATAGTCAACTTGAAATTCTCTTCTCCTGGGTGATATTTTATATTATGCTCAGAAAGTGCATCATACCTTTTGGTAAGAAAATTGCATTCGACACAAACATAGGATGAATTTAGCACTACATTGGGATGTTCTGAATCCACATGAAAAGTAAACATATTTAGATCTGGAGTTTGAAAAGTACAATATTTACATTCATAGCCACCTTCAACTTTTTTATTTTGCTGATTGTCAGAATCTACAGATTCATGAACTTCTTCATCACTTGAGATACTCTCTGCTCTGGCATTTTCTACAGGTGTAAGTACAGGAGGACCTTCATCCAAATCTGATATCAATTCAAGGTCTGGCTCCTGTTCACTGGCAAGGACCATGCAAGGTGTTGTTGATTTTCTCCTGCTTGCCATTCTGTTGTTATGGGGAAAATCTCAGTGGTGATTTAAAAGCATTGAGGCTTGCAACTGCTCAGGATTCTTCATTTGAAAACAATGGCTTCTGGTTCTTCAAGTCCACTTTTGTGTTCAACAAGTCTCATTAGCAGCTTTTTCATGGTGCAATCAAGTAAAGAGCTTATTATTGGCAGATAAAATACTGCTAAACTGCTGAAATTTTTGAAGCACAACGCCAGTCACCTACATTGAAATAAATTTAAATGAGTGACTATGATATTTTAAGAAAATTAGTTATATTTCAATTACATTAAGTTATTGCATAGCTCAGTTATGAAGTATTTACAATAGGAATCAGAAAAAAAAATTCTCTAATGCTCAAAATAGATGTCTGTCTCCAAGCCAGCTCACTGAAGGTCATATATAGCACTTACCAGTCAGACTCAAGTGTGTTTATTTCGATCTTTTTTGTTAGCTAGACATGAGAAGAAAAGAAGGAAAGGGCCTGCTTTGGTAGTCACATTATTATGAGTATAAAATGACAATCTGTTAAGAAGGAAGGAACTTTTAAACTATAAAAAGTAGTCACAGATACTAAAAAATGATGGCCATTACATGGGTAAGAAATTCAATCCATCAGTTATGTCCTCTTCTTCCTACTCGTCTGTTTCAGCCCAAAAGCAAGCTTAAGTATGGCAAAAACAGCAAAGATGGAAGATGAATGATGAAAGTTTCAGAAACATTATTCTTGATCATTCTGTACAGTGCTACCAGAATTTATAAAATACATCTAATAACATCATTCTACTGATATGGGTCCTCAATGCTGAAAGCATAAAGCTCAAGCTCCTTAAGGCACATGTAATTTCCTTCACTATCTGGCCCCAAACTCACTTTTCTGTCTCATCCTACCATCTTTCTCCTTCTCCCTATAGCCCTAGTGCTTTCTATACACCAGAAATGATTGCCATTCCAAGGATACTCAACATACCTTCAGAACTTTGCTCGGGCCGTTCCTGATGCTAGGAAACTTGTTTGTGTACTTGATGGGATGATCTCTCTACCCTACAGATCACCTTAATCTTTAACCCTATCCCATCTCTTCCCGCTTAGTTTCTAGACTAGCACTCACCATATTGTAATAGAGCAATATTATATTTCTGTCTCTACTCCCTCATCTAATACTTGGAATCCCTTTATTACACATATTGTGCCCCATTCTTTTTTTCCTTTTCAGTAACAGCGTTATTGTGTGATATGCAAAGTCTCCAAAACTCTGGACTGAGTAAAGGACCTTTATATATTCAACCTAAAGCTCCCCCAAAATAGCTGAGTTATTTTGGCTAAAATCTCATCATTACAAGAAGGCCATACTCAGCAGGTAATCACTAAATGATTATTAAACTAAACTAGCAGGAATAGGAAAATAATCCCACAAAACCCAAGAGGGCCTGAGAACATTATTGTAATATGACAGTAGCTGAAATATACAATAATGACCTTAGATCACCAAGACAATATGAATTACACAAATACATTTTAATAAATTCTGCAATCAAAATATTTAAAATAGTTTTTTTATGGTGCTGGGGATCTAGGGCTAGACAAGTGCTCTACCACTGAGTTATATCCCTAGCCTTTTTTATTTTGGAGACATAGTCTTGGTAAATTGCATAGGCTGCCTCTGCCCTCAAGCCTGTAATCCTGCCTCAGCCTCCTAAATCACTGAGATTATAGGTATATGCCACGACACCTGGCCAAAATAAAATTGTGATCTAAGTAAGTCAAGGTTTATGTATTTCCAAAGTCAAAGCCAATGCAAATGAATAAAATGAGTAAGTGGCCTCACTTATTTGCCACCATAATTTAGAGCTGTTTTTATTTACTACTATCAATCATCCCTTTTGTAACAGAAGAGTTCACTTCAAAATTATGAAGCAAAACTAGGTCCCTAGGTCAGACAGACTGACTCAGCTGAGGCATTCCCAAAGAGGCAAGGCCCTGACTTTAAAGGTAGTAAGATTCCCCACACTAGATATACAGACTATGCTCAAATATAGATGGATCCAAGTAACAGATGGAAAGTTGGGCTAAATGGCCCTTGTTCCCTGATTTTCCAAACTACAAAACAAAAAGGATCAGCTTAGTAATACTAGGGGTATTGACAGTTCAAATCTCTACTCTTAAAAACATTATTCTTTTTTTTCTATAAATCTCCTTTGATTTCTTAAGAGATCATTAAAATTTTAAACTATTTAACTAAATGTCATAAACTAAGCTAATGTCATCTAATCAAATAAGAGTCATCACTACTTTTTTTTCAACACATCTGTTTCATCATTATTTGTCTTTAGAAACAGGGCTTAGTGGTGGTAGAGGTGAGGCCCTGGGTTCAAACCCCAGCACCATAAAAAAGAAAAAAAGAAACAGGGAATTCCCCAAATAGTTCGAAACAAGTGGAAGAGTGAGAAATGAGCAGCATTTCCACTGTGGATATTAAGGACAACTGTTGAAAGGCAGGAAAGTAAGCTGTTTTGTGTTTAGTATTCTCCTATGATCAGAGACACTAAATTTAACTAGGGTATACTAATAGCTAAAAGACAAAGACAGATTAATTTTTCCCTGAATCCACATAAAAGTGATGGTTTTCAAACTTTTTGTTTTAAGCAGGGGAGCCTTTTCTTCAAGCAAAATACTCTGAGAAACCCCAGTGCAAGACAGATAAAGAAGTAGGTACCTGGTTAAAGGAGAAAGAGGCTAACCTACTCCCTCACTGAGTCCCATGAATCCCACAACTCCACTTCTACTTCTGAGGGATTCAAATATGTATCTGAAAGACTTTAATTTAAAAACTTAAACACTCTCAAGACAATATATCAGTTTCATCACAAGTTCTTCTCCATGTGTCCCCACCCGCTATGCCATGGAACCTGAAAATTAGTCTAGAGTGAAGTGAATATGTCAGTTTGATTCACTGAAGACGGCAGGATGGGGTATCCAGGGGTAGGGCAAAGTATCCATCAGTAATAGAAGACACAGAACAGAAACTCAACAGCTCAGATCCCAATCCCTTTATCCTTCTGAGTCTCTAGCTCTCAGGATTAAACTTTGTATTTTTTATCTTATCTAGCATATACATAGGAATATGCTACTAAATTATTACTTTTATTTCTCTTCCTACTAGCTCACTAAGTCAGATTGGTCACTGAGAATTTGAGCAGATATAAACAAATTTTAAAACTTAAATATTTTTTCCTAAAGTCATGAAAAGTATAAAACATGCTATATTACAATATGGGCTGGGATTTAGTTCAGTTGGTAGAGCAGTGCTCTGCAGTCTCTGAGGTCCCGAGTTTGATTCCCTGCACCGTAAAATGGGAGGAGGACATGGCAACCCACTCCCAAGGCAATCCCAAAACAGTCAGCCATTGAAAACCCTATGAGGGTCACTATGAGTTGGACTCGACAGCACCTAACAACAACAGTATTACAATCTAGTAATGTATACTCAAACTGGGCTTTTTGCTCATTAGACTCAGCAACACATTTAAATTTACTTAAAAGAGTTACTTAAAAGAGAGGCTTAAAAAAAGGGCTTCAGTAAAAATGCCTGATTACTTTTGATGTTTCAACCTCTTTGCTTTTTACTTCTAAAATTTACTAAAGCTTACCTTCGGGTTCTCCATGATTTTGCTAACAAAACCAGAATCAGTGTACTACTTAATATACTTAAAAAAAAAAAATGAGAATCCCCCAAACAGCCACAAGATTTGGTCCAAGGACTCAATTCTGCATACTGTATGCAGTATAAAAATAGACCAAAGAGCAAAATCTCTTCAAGATTCTTATTATAAAGTCATAATTTTGGAAAAAATAAGCACCTTAGTATAATTGATCCATTTTATGGAAGAAGAAACTCAGGCTTAGCATAACTAATTCACAGAGGCATTACAGCACAGGGTGAAGCCACAGGGTTTGGTTTTGTTGTGGCTATTTCTGGTTTGAAGTGCTAGGGGTTGAATCCAGGCCCTTGCACATGCTAGGAACTGAGCTACATCCCCAGCCTCAAGCCGTAAGTTTTGGAGTCCCTTCTGTCACTTAGTAGTAGTTGTTGTTAGGTGCCATCAAGTAGGGTCTGACTCATAGAGACCCTCATAGGGTCTTCAATGGCTAATCATTTAGGGATTGGTTTGGGAATGGATTGCCATGTCCTTCTCCCATTTTTGCAGTGCTGGGGATCAAACCTGGATCCTCAGAGAGTGTGGAGCAGCATTCTACCCATTGAGCTAAACTCCATCCCCGACTAAGTAGTAAGGTATCTGGAAAAGCTATTCAATTTCACCCACGCTGAAAATGCACTAAAAGTCTAATTGGTGCTATTTTGAAGTCTCCGAAAAATTATTTTGGGAGAATAAGAAATATGATCTATTTAACATTATATACTTTCTCATTCTTTTTTTTTTAAAAGTAACTTAATCAGCTGACAAGGCACACAAGTTAAATGAAAAAGTAGAAGAAAATACAAAAGAACGTCTATGGTCAATCTCCTTTTGTCATTAAATTACAATGGAGCTGGGACAGGAAAATTGCTGTTCAGAAATCACTATTACCTGACAAGAATCTCATCCTCTATTTGAAGGTCAACTAAAAACAGGGCTCAAAATCAATTGGGGGGACCTTGCACTATTTGCCTGTAAAAAGGGATGGGAGGTCAGTTGCACAACTGAGTAGTCAGGTGACTTTGCAATTAAAACACAAAAAACTAGGATCTAAATACATCCAGCATTTAAATATAATTACTTTAGAAAAGTGTTTTCAGTTAATTTTTCATAGTGAAACATGTTTTTTAAAAAACAGATCTAATCAATTGCTACTGCCATTAAAAATGATTATCAAAAGAGTAATTAACAAACATGGAAAAATATTTACCCAAACTGCTAGTTTTTAAAAATCAGAGCAATATTTGCATATTAGTTATAACAATAACTAGGAGGATATATGTGTGCATGTGGACAAAGACTAGATGAGAATATAAAAAATGAAATTTTAATGAGATTATGGGTGGGATTTTCCATGTGATATTTACACATTTTCTTTAATATTGTTATATTAATGCCTTATTATAAAATATAACAAGCAATAGTTTCAAGGCCTTAAAATTACAAACAGACTGAAATATTTCTATGGTCACTTGCCTCCAGGTAGGGATTTATTACTGTTGTTGTTTTGGTTTACTTTTGGTTTTTCTTGAGACAGTCTCATTACATAGCTCAGCCTTCCCTTGAGCTCCCTACCTTCCTGCCTCAGCCTCTAGGGGGCTGGGATTACAAATTAGAAACAATGTTTCTTTTCTATTTTTAAGGCAAAGGAACATGGTTACATAAACGTTTTTCCAGGGGAAGCAGGAATCTCTGCATTTATATACACAGCAGTCAGATATACTCAAGATACCTTTTTAGAGGTAGGAGGCCATGCTCAAGAGAAGTCAGGCTGGTTCTAAGAGTCCTTAAAATTATCCATATTCTCTAGGGTGTAGATCTGGTCAAACCAATTTCTATAGGTTTATCTGCATCCTGGCTCTTCTCTTAAGAATAAGATGTTCCTTGGTCAACTTATAAATCTGAATTCATTGAAATAATTACAAAAAGTTTCTCTATAGAAAAGGACTTAATGAAAGCAAAATTTATTTCATCACAGCATAAAAAGTTTGGCAGTTCTTATATAAATTCTTCTTTTATGGGTAGAAAGAATGTGTTTGGCTTTCCACTATATCTCCAGAGTCCAACAAAGAGCGTATTAGGGCCCCAATGATATTTGCTAAGAAAAAACTTTAAAGTATGTATCTATGCTATATAACATATATTTTATTTTACTTCATTAAATGTTCATTTTGTAGGACCTATTAAAAACAATTGTGCTTGCTTTACAGATTACTTGCAATGGATAAATCCTTGCTCATGAAAATTACCTTAATCAGAATATTAAAATATCCTCCAATCTAAAAGAATCCCACTTATTAAAATACACTAATGAACATTCAACAAATATTTGCTAAAATCTAAAGTTCACTTGTAATAAGTCAGTTTCATGTTTGAATAGTGTACATCTAAGTTTGCAGACTTAAGAGTGAGACAACAAAGATGAAAACATTCAAAGAATTATTCCTGTAGTGAAATTCAGGAGAAAGGGGCATAGTTCTTGTAAAGGTACCAAATGCAAAACTGTACTTAGAATCATTACTTCTCTGTTCCATACAATAACTATAATGCTGTTTTATTACTTTTTGTAAAAGATTCAAAGCAGAACTCAGGCACATTTCTATAATCCCAGTAACTTGGAGGCTGAGGCAAGATGGCAGGTTTTTGGCCAGAGGCAGCCTGTGCAATTTAGCAAGACCCTGTCTTGAAATAAAAAAATGAAAAAGGGACTATGGGTATAGTTCAGTGGTAGAGCACTTCATCGGCATGCACAAAGCCCTGGGCTAAGCCTCCCAGTACTTCGTAAATAAATAAATAAATAAATACATAGATTAAAAGTAAGTTCTCAATGTAATACAATACAAAAAGTTAATGGAAGGTGGATGCCATGGCACACACCTGTAATCTCAGTAACTGGGGAGGCTAAGGCAGGAGGATCATGAGTTTGAGGACAGAGGCAGCCTACACAACTTAGGGAAACCCTGTCTCAAAACAAAAAATCAAAAAGGGGTAGAGGATGCAGCTCAGTGGTAGAGCACAGGCCTAACATATACAAAGCCCAGGGTTCAACAGCCTGCTCTGCCTCCCCAGGACTTCAAAAAAGAAAAATAAAAGAAAAAGTTAGTGGAGTGTTTCAAATTCTATGCTTGCTGCTAAAAGAAAAAAAAAAAGCTAGTAAGTTTTAAAATTAGGTAAAGTCATAACTACACTGAATTTCTAAGACTTTGTTTTTGTTGTGGGTTTTTTTTTTTTTGGCTGCCTTGTACTTCAAATTAAATGATTAACAAATAACAGTATGTTGGCCTAGTTAGCTACAAAAGCATGTTACTTTGGTAAGATTTTATGCAAATAAAAACAAATTTTGTTTTTCAGACCAATTCTGTGTCAAATAACAATGTTTTAGAAGTTACTAGTTTGTAATGTTTGTATTAGTTTTGATCTAGCATCAACTAAATAAAACTGTTCCAACAGAACAAAAATATATACAAGGAGAATCTTAGGAATCCACATTCATATATATTCCTTGAGAATTCTGTATTTCACTTAATTTCTGTTCTCCTTCTAAGTCAGTTCTGTGTAGCCAGCTGAAAATATTTATTTTCATGTTTGTATTCAAACTAAAAGTTACAAAGCTACCAAAAGCACACAATGCTTGAAATAATAGTAGGAACGGAATAATACGGTCAAATTAAAACAAGGATATCCACTGTGTTTTAAAAACAGAGATACACTGAGACATACTGAAAGGTATAGTGGCCTTCACACACTTAAGGCATTTTTTCTTTTGAAATGTAAATATATTTTGAAACAATAGTCAAGTTCTTTTTTAAAAATTATATTAGGAATTTTAGCACACAAATTTGTACTCATAACAAATGTCTTTAAAGATTACTGGGGCCTAGAATCATGACCTAAGAGATAATCTCAAGAAAATTGCCAAAAATGGTCTCAAGAAAATAAAAAAATCCAGTATTAAAGTGAATAGAGAGATAGGAATGAATATGATAAAAGTGAAAGCACCTAAAGAGGATGGTCAAAGATAACCTAATTTCAGAAGATCCCTTTGCTAATGCTAATTAAGGCTGAAAGGTTAAGAAACTCTATCCTCGGTACTTATTTTTGTCCACCTGAGAAAGTGGACCTTAATGACACTAAAGATTAAAAGAATCCAAGCTCGATAGATTTCTCATGGCAAGATCTGATCCCAGATTTGAGGAGTGGATTTTCTTTTTAAAGGTCTCTAGGACACTAACATCCTAGTTTTCTTACTCCTGCTGTCATTTAGGGAGGTATGTATCATATTGATAGTGATACAGAAACTAGCACTATCATGAAATCTTCTAGCTTGTTAACAGTTTGGGAATATGACCCAAAAGTAATTTTTTGCTGAAAAGGGTTTTCCATATTTTTCTCACGGAAGTATGCTGTTTCTTTCACACAAGAATGCTATTCTTAGTTCTGAGTGAGATTATGTTTAAGAAGCTGAAAAACCATTCATCTGTCCATTACAGTCTCTATTTCTAAAATAAGGTGACTATTACCTGCTTCACTGAGGATATATTCATTTGATTTTTAAAAATATTTTTAAAGAAAATAGTAAATAACATTGGTAATATCAACTCCTAAGGACTCTTACAATTTTTTAAAAATGAAAGCAATCACCACATTTATGGTCATCAAGTGTTCCTTTGTACTTTCTGGAATCATTTAAAATAACTATATTAAAATACAAACATTTCAAACACAGCATATAATCTAATGCTTCCCATGAAAGATCATTAACTAGTTATATAAAATATATAAATACATAAAATATAATCATCTTTAAATGATAGTATGATTCATATAAGTGAAAATAATTATTAATATCCTGATTTTTATAATTATACTTAACTATTATTAGTAGTCTATAATTGAAAATATATGTTCAGGAATTGTTCATGTAAGTCTTAAAGCACTTTTTTTTTAATACAGGCAAATGAATAATAAAATTTCTAGATCCATTTCCCTAAAGGTCCTGCCCTCACAACATTCATTTGTCCTGTTTACTGCTGTTACCTAGCACCTGGTGCAGTGCCTGACACACAGCAGATTTTGACAAATATTAATTGAAAAGTCAATTATAAATATACCACATAAGATTTATTATGAAGTGCAATGCAATTTCCTTTGAAACTAAAGCAGTCAATACTCCCATAATTGTTAAAATTTGACAGTACCTTTTTTTTTTTTTAAGAAGGAAAGCTTTTAAAATGTTAGGTAAATATAGTATGACAGAATCTAAAGGGAGGATCTTTGTATGTGAGTGTTACCATCCCAGAACAAGGAAACACATACTTGCCATACCTTCCTTAGCATTCTGCTCTTTGAAATGGAAGGGTATCCCCTCAAATTAAGTGTTTAGCTCAGGCCATCATTACCAATAGGTCCAAAGTAGCTAGCATTCTTCGCCTACAAAAAGAAAAAAAGCATTATCATTTCATTATTCTAGGTATGATTTAAATTTAGGAATATTTACAGTTTATGCCTTGGCATTTTAAAAATAAATGGAATCTTAGGGGAAAAAAACTTACTTCTTCATAAAAATTTTTTTTGGTGTGGTACTGGGGGTTGAACCCAGGGCCTCGTGCTTGCATGCTCTGCAAGTGCTGGACCACTGAGCTGCACCCCCAGCCCATTTTTTTTTTTACTTTTTGAGACAGGGTCTCACTAAGTCACGCAGACAGCATCTGGTCTCGAACTTGCGATCCTCCCGCCTCTGCCTCCCAAGCCGCTGGGATTACAGGCATGCGCCACCACGCCCAGCTTCATAAAAAAAAATTTTTAAAACCTAAATGCCAAACTCAATGTTCATGATGTTGTTGTTGTTAGGTGCCATCGAGTCAGTATCCGACTCCTAGCGACCCTCTGTACAACAGGGGAAACACTATTGTCAGTGCTTCTCTGCTGTGTACAGGGTTTTCAATGGCAGATTGATTTTTGGGAGGGGGTTGCCAGGTCCTTCTCCCAAGCCTACAGCTTCTGGTGTTCCCAGGCGGTCTCCCATCCAGGTACTAACCAGGCCTGACCCTGCTTAGCTTCCGAGATCTGACGGGATCGGATGCCACAGGGCTATGGCTGCAGGCTAACACAAAATTCAAAACCACTATACGTTTTAAAAATCTACTTATACACAACAATCAAGTGGTATTTGACTCTTGATTAAAATTTTCAAATGTGAATATATGTAGTCTACTATGTGAAAACTGAGATTTCAACACTGGGAATTCTTTAAAATGTAAGGGCTGGGGATATAGCTCAATAGTACAGCACTTGCCTAGCACACACAAGACCCTGGGTTCAATCTTTACTACTGCACAATAAAAAATAAAAAATAGTATACAATTTCAACTAGGAGTTGAAAATAGGTATGTATGTTTATGTATTTGCACATAAACATATTGATATTTGTATCATACTATACTGTGTATTAACTGGAATGGAGAGAATTATTAATGTAGGTAACAAACCAAAAACAACTTAAAGTACTAGTACTCTAAACATGAGATTTTCTAATACAGTGGCTGGTATTTAACTATTTAGTTTTTACTCGAAAGCTACTACAAAATGGCATTACAATCAGTATGTTGTAAAATATTAGTATTATATATTCACAAAATTCAAAATCATTTCTGAAAATTCAGATTAATATCTAAAAATGGGTTACCCAGGGTAGTTAAACCTCTCTGAAAAATTTAATAAAAACTATAATAGCTTCTCTTGCTAAAATAACAGTAAATAATACATTTGAGAGTGAAAGCATTTTTGTTGTTCTTGAAGAATGGATGCTCTAAAACAGTGAAAAAATAGTAAGGAAGATGTTTTCCGCAAAATACATCTTTTTATTCCTGCTAATTACACACAAGCCTGCAGCCATAGCCCTGTGGCATCTGATCCCATCAGATCTCGGAAAGTAAGCAGGATCAGGCCTGGTTAGTACCTGGATGGGAGACCGCCTGGGAACACCAGAAGCTGTAGGCTTGGGAGAAGGACCTGGCAACCCCCTCCCAAAAATTGATCTGCCATTGAAAACCCTATGAACAGCAGAGAAGCACTGACGATAGTGTTTCCCCTGTTGTACCGAGGGTCGATATGAGTCGGATACCGACTCGAAGGCACCTAACAACAATTACACACAAATTTATAAAGAGCCCTGTTAAGAAATAATGTAAATACATCAAAACATTCTCTAGTAAAATATTCCTAAGTTAAATTAAAACTTAGGTTTAACTATTTAACTTAGGTTTCACTACATTCTTGAAAAACAAAAGAACACTTTCCTGGTAGCCCAGTAGAGCATCTTATTATCTTTAGCACGGAAGTCTACGATTTCATTTCCTGGTATCTCCTTATTCAGCCACTCCTTAGCCATACATCTACAGGATGTGCACTACAAGAGAAGATAGGAAACGCTGCCAAAGAGGGAGCTTATTTTCCAAAATGAATTATTAATATTGTAGGAAACTGGTAACATATTTCAATCCATTCTTAAATCATACAGTAAATGCAAGACATTTTATGGAACAAGAGACTCTTGAGAAGAGCTATAAAGACAGGTAAAACCACAAAGCAACTAGAGGAGCAACAAATGAGTTCTTAGATACTTTTGAATGAAAATCGTATTTGTCTGATGTTCCTACAGGAGAAGGATGTGGCAATCCACTCCCAAATCAATGCCGAAACAACAGCCATTGAAAACCCTATGAGGGTTGCTAGGAGTCAAAAACAACTCCATGGCACTTGACAACATTTCAGTTCCTGACACTGGGATTCCTTTAGAAGATGTCTCTCTATTTCAAAGTTTTGGGTTTATTTTTTCTTTTTTTCTTTCTTTTTTAGTTTATTAAATTTTTCTTCTTATTATTATTATTAACATATACAACTTAATGGCATTTAGTATATTTCCATATATGCATACATCTTGCATTGAACATGTCCATCCAAAACATATAGATGTGTACAAGAGAAACTAAATCCTATTTCTTTTCCTTCAATTTTAGCAAAGTATTTTTTTAAATTTAGGATGAGTGGATTTCAGAAATTACGAAGCTCATCTCCACCATGTATATTACATAATAAAGCAAAACAAGTTGTTCTAGCAGTAGATTATACATAAAGACCCAAGAGCCTGGGTTCTGGAACACACTATATTCAAATCCCAGCACTGTCACTCACTACTTGTGTGGCTTTAGACAAGTGCCTGCTTGTCTATGCCTCAGCCCCTTCACCTATAAAATGGGGAAAATGATAGTATTTAGTTGACAGGGTGGCTCTGAGGATTGAAAATAACACAATGCTTAGTAAGAACACAATGAATGTTAGATTTTTCTGATTTTATTTAAGGTATTAACTTCAACTTATATAACAAAGAAAGTATTTAAAATTTGCTAAAAGTTAATAAATATAAAATATTTTTAAAATCTTGGTAACAACCAATAAATTTTATTTCCAATTTCATCTCTTTGAACATATTAAATCGTGCTGGAAAAAACTGGCTTTAACAGGTAGACATTAACTGGTCATAATTTAATCCCCTTATACACACACGCGCGCGCTCTCTCTCTCTCTCTCTCTCTCTCTCGCTCTCTCTCGCTCTCTCTCGCTCTCTCTCTCTGACCTTGGCTTCAAAATGAATCATTACTGTATAATACATTTTAAGGGGTATTTCATAGAATTAAATCTCTGACATAAATAATCTTATATTAATGAATAGAAATTGTTATTAACCCTCATACTTCCAAGTGGAGACCATGATCAGTGACGTTTTAACAAATTTCTCTTAAAAAATATTTAGCTGTAAAAGGGAACCAATTTAGGAAAAAAGAAAATTATGAGTGAAATGCTTAGAAATATCAAAACCTTCTAAAATCTATTCATTTTTCTTCTTTCCCCCCCCTCCCTTTATTAGTAAATGATGGTGGGGTACAGAGTAATACTGCATTGGCTTTTTCCATTATGCAACCATTACATCACTTCTGGCTACAGTTTCATCAACCTACAAGGTTTATGGAGACTTATGGGTAATATGTAGTGAAACTCAAAGCATATTTCAGTTATATTCCCCTATTTTTCCAATGTACTCATGAAGTTGCATTGTTCATTGAGATTATCCTCTCCCCCTTTCGCCCTATACATTTACTCTCCTCCGCATCCCACCTTCCGCAATCTTGGCTTCCCTTTGTCCATTCATTTTTCATGACAACAAAAAAAGGGAAAGGAATCCTTAGAAAGGGGAAAAAAGAGAGTAAGAAATCATATGGAAAGTATTAAATCAACAACATAATGGCAGTAGTTACTTTATTTAAAATAAGAAATATGTATGTAATATAGCTACACTATGATATTTTAATTTTGTTAGGTAAGGTCTGATAATATGAGTTTTACAAAGTCTAAGTATAAAAACTGAAAATAAAAGCCCTGCATTAGGGTACCATGGTGCACACCTGTAATCTCAGCGACTTGAGAGGCTGAGGCAGGAGGATCACAAGTTTAAGGCCAGAGGCAGCCTGCACAACTTAGCAAGATTCAGTCTCAAAATAAAAATAAATAAATAAATAAATAATGGGGCTTGGAGTGCAGCTCAGTGGTAGAGCACTTGCCTAGCATAAACCCCTAGTACTGGAGAAAGGGGAAAAAAAGAGATTTATTCTGCCAGGTGTGGTACAGCACACCTGTAATCACAGTGACTCCAGATGCTGAGGCAAAAGGATGGTGAGTTTGAGGCCAGAGGGAGCCTGTGTAACTTGGTAAGACCTTGTCTCAATATAAAATGCAAAAAAGGGGGCTAGGGGTACAGCTCAGTAGTAGAGTCCCTGGTAGAGTAGTCCCTGGGTTCAATATTCTAGGACTCCAAAAACAAACAGAAAACTACAAAGCTGAGCATGGTGGCATATGCCTGTAATCCCAGCACTAGAGAAGCTGGGGCAGGAGGATTGTGAATTCAAGGCCAGCCTGGGCTATACAGTGAGATCCTGTCTCAAAAAAGAATAGTCACACACAAACAAAAGAAGTAGTAACACTAGCTATCACCACAAATAGTATAATAATAATTCCAAACAGCTCTCTGAATAATTGACTATGGTGTTAGATTAAAAACTAGTTTAGGTACTGAACTTTCAACATTGTTAAAATTCAAACAAGCAGTCTTTTGAGCCCAAATCCACAATGCTGCAACAAAAATAAAAAGGTTATTTCTTCAACTATGCTTGTAATCAATTTAATTATTTTACAAGCACTTTCATTTAGTTATTAATCCACAATTTATCACAAACTAAGTCATGAATATCACACTCTGTGTTCCATGTAAGAAAATACATAATATATCATCTTTCCATCTCAATATGAAATATTACACAAAAGGGAGAAAATCTTTAGAATGAGTCACATCTGTGCTATTAATCTCATTAATAAAATAACCATAAAACGTTATTCCTATTTATTGAAAAAAAAGGACTTACAAGGATCATTAAAGGTGAAATCACTGCTACATCATTCATCTACTACCCCCAAATCCAGTGAATAATAAATTCCGCTATAAGGGAAATAAAGCTACTAATGAGAGTCTTCCACACAGGCACATTAACGTTTCCAGCCTTAGCATATTTTTAAACCATCTGGTATTAATGCCTCTCTGGTTTATCCAGTAGAATCTGTTCAGAATTCCATATAAAACTAGAGCTACATGCGTTTTGAGGAAACCAAAGAACACCATACATATAATGTTCCAAATGTGAAACTCAAAGCTAGTTTACACTTGAACTGTATCTTAAAGCATTTCCAGTCAACATGTTAAACCTCTTTTGAAAATACAAGCATGGCTCAAAAAATCTGTATGAACCATAGCTATCATCAGTTACCCAAGTCTTACTTTAAATTTTTTTCTTATTTTAATCCTGACCATTAAATAAAGCATGTGAGGAGGTACTTCTACAAAAAATATTCACTGATAAATATAATGCTATCATTTTTATATTAAAAGGATCCAAGTTTATATATTTTACTTTGCCTAATATTAGTCTGTGTAACCTTAAAACGCTTGAATGAGGGAAAGACTAAGAGGAAAAAAATTCATAAAAGCCTTTTTTCTTTTATGTTCTGTTACTGCATTACTGTCATTGGCAGCACTCATATGTTTCTTTGCTTAAAATCAGGAGTCAGAATTGCTACTTTAGAAATTGAAATCATTTAAGAATATACTAGTGCCAATAGCCCTGTTAGAACCAACCCTTGTTAATCCTCACTAACAGTTTACAAATGAAAGACTTTTTCAAGACAATTTTTCAGAAACAAAGGTAATTCTTGTAGTGCCATATAACACAAGTTAAAGCTTTCAAAGACTGAGAAACAATGACCAACACCAACAAATGTAAAAGTACACATATATACATATACACACACACACACATATTCTCTCTCTCTCTCTCTCACACACACACACACACACGCACGCACGCACACACTCCAACCCAACACAATTATTCCTGAGAGGAAGTTTATCCTCCCTAACCGTGAACCCCGTATATGTCCCCATCTTGGGATTTTCAATTTTTTTTTTTGCTGTCATACTAACCTCCACGAGAATTCCTTCTTCCTTTCAAATTACGTGGAATCCCAACCTAATCAATCATATTACAAAATCTCCATCAGCCTTTCTTACATTTTCTCTTAAAGACTGGCTCTTCTCTTTTTTATTATTTATTCATTTATTTTTGAGAGCCAGACTGATGACAGAAAAGTGCTGTGGAATTCTTCCACTACCTAACCTTTTCCCTACATTCCTCTTCTACCATCCCTATTCTCGCTTCCTAATTCCTTTGCCCTGGGTCGCTCATTGATACCTACCCAGAGGCTTGACCCCTCATAATCTAAGAACTCCAAACAGAATCTTTCCATTCTCAGGTTTTGCTCTTTGCTTCTTGTTACTACTGATGGGGGAGAAAAGGAGAGACGGACCGAAACAAAGAATTTCAAGTCCCTTCCCTTAGAACTTTAGTGTAAATTATACAGAAAAAGGGCATCTGCCAGGGCCCAACTTTCCTGCCATTAAATCCAATTCCTCTCACTTCCACTTCGCAGGCCTTGATCCCCCTCAAGGAATCAGCAGGTCGTCCCTTTGAGCCCCAAGGCCTGGAAACTCCTCTGGGCCATCGCCCCTGCCCCCCACAAACCCCGTCTGTCTACCGAAAAGGAAAGACAGCATTTCCCTCCTCTTCAATTAACTTCTCCCCTAAATCCCGGGCTTCCTTAACATTGCATTATAGTTCTTAAGGACTCAACTCCAAGTCTTCCCCGAAGTGGAGGCACGGCCTGGTCCCGACACGAGTGCACAGCGCTCGCAAGGGTTTCCCAGCGCTCCGACCCCAAAGCCCGTGCGCTCAGCTCCAACAGGAGACCCTCTCCCGCCTCTCGGCGAGGACGAGTCCCCAGGTGGCCAACACGCCCCGGAGGACAGCGCTCCCGACCTCCCCGAGGACCCGCACCGCCGCTGACGTCCTCCATCCCCGCGGAGCCCGACCCCAGGGAGACCCTGCCCTCGCGCCCCTCCACAACCCCAAGTTGCTCAGTCCTCTCTGAAGCAGGGGACCGATGCTTCCCTTCCCGGAGCACCCCGCCCCCGAGCTCCTTCCACGCTGCAGAAACCCCTGAGAGCGCGAAGGGCTGCAGGCTGGTCCCCCCAGCTGCAACTCCCCGGCCGCGGGGCAGCCGCGCCCCTCCCCCTCGCACGCCCCCCGCCGGGGCCCCGGGCCGCCCCCAGCCGCAGGCGGGCTCAGCCCCGGGCTCTCTGCCCCACTGCTGCCCTCCTCCGGCCGCCCCGCCGCCGCCGCTCGCCTTTCCCTGCCCGCCGCAGGCTCCAGCTTGGGTTCCTACCCGCAGCTCCGGGCGCCCGGCCCCCTCGTTGCGGAGCCGGCCCACGCAGCTACCTGCAGGGACCGCCGCGCCTCTCAGCGCCCCGCCGCCGCCATCTTGCATTTCAAACCGACTGCACTTTCCAGGGAGTCAACTCTGACCTGTGAACCCTAAACCCGGAACCACTCGGCGGGCTAGGGAACGGGCCTCGGAGCTCGGAGGCCAGGCAAGTTGGGGACCCAGGGTCGGGGGTCGAGGAGAGGCGCGCGCCCCGGCGGCCGTCTGCGAGCGAAGCGGGAGGAGAGACAGCCGACAGAGACGGGGGCCTCTGCGCACACGATCCCAAGCCGTGCTGGGCTCCCCACCCCGGTACCCCGCTGCTCCCCTGGGATGAGACCCCGGCCGCTACCCGAGATCGCGCTACTCGAGAGGTGGGGGCCGCCCCGCCCACTGTCAACGTAAGCCACGCCCTCTCCAGAAGGCCCGCCTTCCTGGCCTGGCAGCCGCCCCGCCCCTTGCCGGCAGTAGCTCCTCCCACTGTCGTCAGAAGCCTGTTCCCCTCCGGCTCAGGCCAGAAGGGCCCTGCATTCCGGGCGCTCCATCCTCCTGATGTCGGTGCCAGGAACGCCCCTAGACTTCGTAAACCCCAGCTCCCGGTGGCGGGACTACCCCGGCCCCGCCCCTCCACGGAAGCCACGCCCACCGCCACTGGGAGTCCCGCCTTCAGAGGCCCCTGGGGATTCCAGCCGCACGCCCCACCCTATGTCGACGGTCGCGCGCCCCTGTCAACTGCAGCTCCACCTCTTCTCGCCCTTGCACCCATCACCACCCGCAGCCCCTGCCGCTGACACCAGAAGTTCAGTCCCACCCCTCTTTGAACAGCCCTGAGAGACAGCCTGCCTCTGCTCCCTCTGCACCTCGGAAGTCCTGCTGCCCGCTCCCTGGTCACTTACTCCTCTCCTTCCGGGCTCAATGCTCAAGTCCAGGTCTTCAAACTCCACTGCTTCTGTGTGCACCAGCCCCGCAGGATCCGGCCCAGGACCCAGGCTTTTGGGAAACCTGGACGGCGTCACCGTCCCTCCCCACCTCCAGTTCCCTTCAGCCCCCCCACATCATTGTTAAAATGAATAGTTCAAACGAAAGCAAAGAGAAAAGAGTCACCTTCCAGGTTACTGGGCGGACGTTCACCAGCCTGGATATGTGAGCTCTTTGGCGCCTTGAAATTTATTCCCCACCCCCATCCCAGCCGTGGACCCTTTGTGCTTTGACAGCAATCTTCCGCTGAACCGCATTAATCCTAAAATATGCAATTGCTTAAAGTGAAAGCCTGACTCTTCAAATCAGTGCGCACCAGCTTCTTGTAATTTCATCTTAAAATCCTAGAACTTGTGTATCTTGAAGTTTAATGATCTTCCAAGCAAAGGTACTCAACCCCATCCTCAACACCCTGTACTTACAACAAAATTTTAACAGCACTTCAGTCTCACGAAGTTAAATTCACATTGTAAACTACTTGTGTGATTTCGAGAAACCAATGTAATGTTCTAGTAATATAAGAACACACAAGAGAAAGTAGTTTATACTAAAATACTATAGTAATACCAATAAAATTAATAAGATAGATTTTTCACAATTTAAATTCTCTGGCACCCGTTAAGAGAAAAAGACAAAAACTGTGCTCGTAAAATTTATATATGTCCCCCCACCCCGAGGTCAGTAATGTTTCTGTTTAGAACCTTTACTTAGGACTTTTCCCCAAGGAAAAAAATTATTTCAAATGCATAAATTTATTATTTTGTTCGTACGTTTAACCACTAGATTTTTGAGCACCATGTATATCAGGCACTGAGAGAGATGTAAAGCTGAATTAGGGCATCCAGTCATCGGTTAGTGTCTGAGGGGGATTGTGTTAGGATCCTCTGGGATGTCAAAATCAGTGGATGCTCAAGTCCCATGTAAAGAAATGATATACTATTTGCATATAATCTATACACTTTCTCCCTGTACTTTAAATCATCTCGAGATTATTTATAGTACTTAGTACGATGTAAATTCTATGCAAATGGTTGTTTATTACTTAGCTTGGAGAATAATGACAAGGAATAAAAAAGTCCACACGCATTCCAAACAGATGCAAGTTTTTTCCCAAACATTTTCAATCTATGGTTGGTTGAATTATGGATATAGAACCCCCAGTTCCAGAAGGCCCACTGTATTCTTGTCTTCCAGAAGCTAACAGTCTATTGGCTAAGCAAAAACATGAGCATAATAATGTGTCAAAGTTAGCTGGGCACTCAGGCACAGGCCTGTAATCCCACTACTTGGCCTCTGAGGCAGGAGGATTGCAAGTTCAAGGACAGAGGCAGCAGGTACAATTTAGGGAGAATGCATCTCAAAACAAAAAGTTATAAACAGGGCTGGGGGTGCAGCTCAATGATAGAGCACCTGCCTAGCATGTGCCAGGCCCTGGGTTCAACCTCCCCAATACTAAAAAAAAAAAAAAAAAAAAAAAAGTATCAAAGTGAAAAGTGAGAAGAGATCAAGGTGACAGAAAGAGATCCTTTAGGGATATGGGCTGACAAATACAAACCTCTCTCTCCCTCCCTTTCTCCCTTTTCTTCCTTCCTTTTAACACCAGTTTATAGTCTTCCCCTTTTCTTTGTCAGCTGTCTGCCTTATTCCCTGCCCAATGCCAGGAGCCCAAAATCCTCCCAATTCAGGGTCACGCCCATAGGGCAAGTCTGCCCAGGAAAACAATTTCAACAGCACAGTGCTGAGAACAGAGTCCTTAGCTGAAATGCTGCCAATTATTCGGTATCCCTGTACAAAGCAAGATTGTTACCACCACTTGAAAAAAAAAGTGGTTCAGATTTAAGCAATATGCATATAATGTTTAGCATAGCAGATTGTGCCAGCCCACATAAATCTGTTTAGAGATCAGGCTCACAGAGTAACTTGTTTTTATTAAAATGAACTCATTTATAAAAATTGTAAATATGACTGATTTTAACAGCTGTGTGGCTCCAGAAGTAAGTTTATACCCATGGTTTGGCACAGTTAGCAGTCTAGATTTTTTATGCATATGTTTTACGGTTGTCATACACAGACTGTATGGCAAAACTTCAGTACTGTTAGAGATGAGAAGTTGTTCAGCAGGTTTTAAAAAGCCCAGCACTTTTGCTCTTCAGAGTCTCTTCCACCTTTGGAACAGTGAAAAAAATACTTATAGGAAATGAAGAGCTTTGAATAAAAAGTTCTAAGTGCCAGCATCATCTGAAGAACGGGCTTCCAACAGCACTTTTTGTAGAAGTTTCCTTCTGTTATTATTTTTCCTTTTTCTGCCTTTTGTGAAAAGATCTTTTTAAAAACATGATACCATGAAACAGACCAGCCAAAAAGACATCAAACTAAGACACTTTATACTTTTAACTCTCGTTAGGTGAATTTGAGAATTTAACCCTAGTGAAAAGGTTCCACAGTTTTCTCTAACTGCTACTTCAGAAGGTGAGTAAAAATGTTCCTGCTAAAGGTACCTCAGGCTGAACAAACTCTCAATTTCAGATCAAGTCCTTTCCTGTTCCTCTTAGTGGCTGCTCTCTGAAAATAATAATGTTATTGATAGTAACAACAGTAAAAACAAGTCGATGTTCTTCGTACTTGTAAATCACCCTCCCCACCCTTTTTCTCCCCCCCCCCCCCATATCTAGCATAGGACCATATATAGGGCTACAGGACAAGAAAAATACCAAGGAAAAACTGATTTCCCAGTATTAATTCAGGGAGTAACACTTTGATACACTTTATATTTTAATCATGCTCTCATAGGTTGGTTTACTCATTGGTGTGTAACTATTTCCACCAAAAAGTTTAGCAGATGTGTCAACACTATGCAGGTTTGGAAGACAAAGTGGCAACATACCTTTTTTTTTTTTTGGTGGTACTGAGGGTTGATCCGGGGTCTCACGCTTGCATGCTTTGCAAGTGCTGGACCACTGAGCTGCACCCCCAGCCCTTTTATTTTTTTTTTTTCCTTACTACCTGAGACAGGGTCTCGCTAAATTACATAGACTTCCTCTGGTCTCGAACTTGCAATCCTCCTGGTTCCGCCTCCAAAGCCGCTGGGATTACAGACATGCACCACCACGCCCAGCTGCAACATACCATTTTTGATCTCAAATCTTAAGACATAAATAACTTGAAGAGAACACAAAACTATAAAGGAATACTAGAGTGAGAAAATACAATTATTCCCTGGATTTCAAAGTCCTAGCAGAAGGGTCTAAATAAGCAGTGCTGAAACTTTTATGTGAGTGGGGACCTTTGTTTAGAAATAGATTCTCAGCCCGTACACCTGGGACAGTCTGATTTAGTGGGTCTGGGATAGAGTTTTGAATCTGTATGTGAAGTGTAGCTTGTTGTTGTTGTTGTTGGGTGCCGTAGAGTCGGTATCCGACTCATAGCGACCCTCATAGGGTTTTCAATGGCAGACTGTTTCAGGATTGCCTTGGGAGTGGATTGCCAGGTCCTTCTCCCATTTTTGTGGTGCTGGGAATTGAACTCTGGACCTCAGAGACTGTAGCGCAGCGCTCTACCAATTGAGCTAAATCCCAGCCCGAAGTGTATCGGGTAACCTTTATGTAAGTGAGCTGCTGACCTCACCTTGAGAAATACTGGTCTAAACAAATGCTTATAATTGAGGGAAAACTTACTGCTTTTGTTTTTTTTTTAGTACTAGGGGAACTGAACCCAGGGATTCACGCACAATAGGCAACGACTGTACTACTGAGTGCATACCCAGTCCCGTTTTTGTTTTTAATTTTGAGATTGTTGTTGTTGTTGTTAGGTGCCATCGAGTCGGTATCCGACTCATAGCGACCCTCTGTACAACAGGGGAAACACTATTGTCAGTGCTTCTCTGCTGTGCATAGGGTTTTCAATGGCAGATTGATTTTTGGGAGGGGGTTGCCAGGTCCTTCTTCCAAGCCTACAGCTTCTGGTGTCCCCAGGCGGTCTCCCATCCAGGTACTAACCAGGCCCGACCCTGCTTAGCTTCCGAGATCTGACAGGATCGGATGCCACAGGGCTATGGCTGCAGGCAAATTTTGAGATAGTCTAGCTAAATTGCACAGGCTGCCTCTGGCCTTGAACTCACAATCCTCCTGCCTCAGCGACCAAGTAGCTGAGATTATAGGCAAGTCCCCTTACTCTTATAGAATTAATTGAAGACATTCATAGGCACTGAAGTCAAATGGTTACTGCTCAAACCCCAGATCCTCTGCCACTTTTCTAACTATATGAAGCCATAGCTGCTGCATAACAAAGCCACCAAATTTAGCAGCTTAAAAGAATAAGTGGTTCTTCAGCTCATTGGTCTGTTGTTACTTTTAATAGTAAATACCATAAAAGCCTATTTCTCAAAAGGAAAATAAGGCCAAGCGCAGTGGCGCACGCCTGTAATCCTAGCCACTCAGGAGAAGGATCACAAGTTCAAGACCAGAGGCAGTCTGTGTAATTTAGAGAGACCAGGTCTCAAAAAAGTAAAAAAAAAAAAAAAAAAAAAAAAAAAAAAGAAATGGGCTGAGGGTGCAGCTCAGTGGTCCAGCACTTGCAGAGCATGCAAGCGTGAGGTCCTGGGTTCAACCTCCAGTACCGCCAAATAAATAAATAAATAAATAAATAAAGGCTGGAGGTGCAGCTCAGTGGTCCAGGACTTGCAAAGCATGCAAGCGCAAGGCCGTGGGTTCAACACCCAGTACCGAAAAAAAAAAAAAAAAAAAAAAAAAAAAAAAAAAAAAAAAAAGGAAAATAAGAACCATAAGAACCTATTTGAAACAAAATCTTCATCCACCAGACCTGCTACTACACACCAAGGTAACTGTAACATTGACTTGCTCATTTCCTTGCTTCTCATTTTATGTAATTTTATTATGTCTATGTGTATTCCTACACATTACATGGCTGATTTTTGTTTTGTTTTGTTTTTTTGAGACAGGTTCTCATTTTGTAGCCCAGGCTTGCCTGGAACTTGAGTCTGTCCTCCTGCCTTTGACTCCCAAGTGCAGGGATTACAGGTATGTGCCACTATACCCTGCCTGAATTATATTTAAATATTACTTTTTCACTTTATTTATTATGCTACTAGATATGTTATATCTTCTAGAAATTCCTTTTACTTCATTTATTGCTAATTTTTCCATAATATTACATATGATTGTAGATCACTTGTTTTAGCTGCTGTGCAATATTTTATTTTGTGAGTAAGCCACAGTTCATTAATCCCCTTTATTGTTGATGAGCATTTAGATTGTTTCCAGGTCTTGATGACTGTAAATAGAGCTATTAAGGACATTCTTGCACCTTCTGTCTGTTTCATATGCTGTGTAAGAGTTCCACTTGGGTCTGTGGAAAAGGCACACTGGAGATAGGATAATTCAAGGAAAGATTATAGATGTAGGAAAATGACAAGTAGTAACTTGTAACTTGTTGTCATCCATAGGCTGTAATGAATGAGGAGTTGAGGTGGGTGCTAGAACCGGAAGGACATTTTGTGTAGTTTGCCATCCTGAGAAAAAGCAGTGACAAGCAGGGAACCAGTCTGCCCCAGGGAGGTTTACCTGGAGTGAGTCAGGAGAATAAATGCTCTGATTTCATTCACTTCCCTTCAAGCTTTTGCTA
Organism: Pedetes capensis; assembly: GCA_007922755.1. NCBI lineage: Eukaryota > Metazoa > Chordata > Mammalia > Rodentia > Pedetidae > Pedetes > Pedetes capensis. The sequence continues at coordinate 5,304 of VMDO01006918.1, read as the reverse complement.
AGATTTATAATTAGCCACACCAGAGGAATAGCCAGCAAGTTTGGGAGCCGGTTGTAAGCTATGTGGCCAGCTTGCCGGAGCAAAAAGCAGAGTGAAAAAGGGTAGAGAGCAGATCTGCAAGGCAAACACCACCTAGCACCATCTACCCGTTGTGCTCCGTCTCATCCACTTTTTTCTTTCTCCAGGTGAAAAGTTTATGTCCTTAACATCAGGGCAATGTAAAGTCCATCAAGTGCTGAGTCGCTCTGAGATTATATATGATGTGAAGTATGTTTTGAATACCCACAAGTAAAGGAGAACAATCGTTTCCCCCACTGAATTGCCATTGAACCTTTGCCAGAAATTAGTTATGATTCCATTTCTGGACTCTGTTCTGTTCCACTGACCTATTTGACTACCACACCACATTGTCTTGATTCTTGTAGCTTTATGATGTCTTGACATCAGATAGTATTAATTTTTCTACTGTGTTCGTTTTTTTAAAGTTGTTTTGGCTAATCTGGGTCCTTTAAATTTCTATATGAATTTTAGAATCAGTATGTCAATTTCTTCTCCCAAAAAAACCTGGTAGGGTTTTGAGTGGGATTGCATTGACCCTATAGATCCAGTTAAGGTGGAAATTTTGGTTCAATCTGTATATATAGTACAGTTTCCCCTTGGTATTGGGGATATAGTATAGTCATCCTTGGGGGACTGCTTCTAGGAACCCTCTGTTGTTGTTAGGTACCATTGAGTCAGATCCAACTCATAGTGATCCTGTGTACAACAGAATGAAACACCCCCTGACCCTGTGCCATGCACATGATCTTTTTTATGTTTAAGACCATTGTTGCAGTCACTGTGTCAGTCCATCTAGTTGAGGGTCTTCCTTTTTTTTCATTGACCTGCCACTCTCCAAAATATGCCAAAACCTGCAGATGCTCAAGTCCCTTATATAAAATAGTGTTACATTTGCATATATCCCATACACATCCTCCTGTACGCCTGTTGTTGTTGTTGTTAGGTGCTGTTGAGTTGGTATCCAACTCATAGCAACCCTTGTAGGGTTTTCAATGACTGACTGTTTCAGGATTGTCTTGGGAGTGGATTGTAAGGCCCTTCTCCCTGTATGCCTAGTTACTTATAATACCTGATAAAAGGTAACTGCTTTGTGAATAGTGGTAATACTGTATTTTTTAGTGAATAATGACAAAAAATGTACATGGGTGCTGTGGATAGAGCTCAGTGGTAGAGTGCTTGCCTAACATGTGTGAGGTCCTGAATTCAATCCCAAACACCACATACACAAAAAATGTACATGATCAGTACAGACACATTTTTCCCCTGAATAGTTTTGATCTGTGGTTAGTTGAATCTTCAGATGTAGAATGCGTGGATATGAATCCCACAGGTACACAGCACTGGCTGCATATCTTTCCATTGACTTGGATCTTTGATTTCTCTCAGCAATATGTGTAGATTTTATCGTATAGGTTTTACATATCTTTTGTCTAACTTATCCTTAAGGATCTTACTCTAAATGGTAGAGTATTTTAATCTTAACATCCAATTGTTTGATGCTAATATGTAGAAAGACAATTTTTCTACATTGATCATATGTCTTAACAACTGTGCTAAAGTGAATTGCTACTTCTAATAGCTTTTTTTAAATGTAGGTTCCATTTCCTATGTAGGCAATCATGCTGTCTTTAAATACACCTTTACTTTTTTCCTTTCCAGTCTAGACGTGTTTTATTATTTTTTAAATTGTGGTTAAATGCAGATAATATAACACTTGCCATCTTGACCACTTTTAAGTGTTCAGTAGTGGTTGGTTTAATAGTAGTAAATATATTCACAGTATTGTACAATCAATCACCAGAACTTTCTCATCTTGCAAACCTTAAAGTCTACCATTGGATATCTCCCAACTTCCCACGTCCCCAGGGCCTGACGACCACCATTCTTTCTGTTTCTATGATTTTGACTACTCTAAATACCCAGTGGAAGTGAAATTACACAGTATGTGTATTGTTGTTGTTGTTGTTGTTAAGTGCCGTGGAGTCGGTATCCAACTCATAACGACCCTCATAGGGTTTTCAATGGCTATTTTGGGATTGCCTTGGGAGTGGATTGCCAGGCCCTTCTCCCATTTTTGCAGTGCTAGGAATTGAACTTGGGAGTTCAGAGACTGGAGCGCAGCGCTCTACCAACTGAGCTAAATCCCAGCCCATGTGTATTGTGGTAACTGGCTTATTTTACTTAGCACAATATCTTCAAGGTTCATCCATATTATAACATAAATCAAAATTTCCTTTTTTTTTTTTTTTTTTGCTGTACTGGGGGTTGAACCCTGAGCCTCGCACTTGCATGCTTTGCAAGTGCTGGACCACTGAGCTGCGCCCCCAGCTCCCCTCTTTTTTTTTTTGAGACAGAGTCTCACTAAGTAATGCAGACTGCCTCTGGTCTCGAACTTGCGATCCTCCTGTCTCTGCCTCCCAAGCCACCGGGATTACAGGCTTGTGCCACCATGCCCGGCTAAAATTTCCTTCTTTTTGAGGTTGGATAATATACCCCCAAACTTTTGTGTGCTGGAAGCTTGGTCCCCACTGTAATGGTCCTGAAAGGGTTGAACTTTTAAGAGGCGAGGCCTAGTGAGAAGTAATTAGGTCAGAGAGGCACCACACTTGGACAGCTCACAGAAAAGGGTGAGTTCTTGCTGGACTGGATTAGTTATCAGGAGAGCAGGTTGTCACAAAGTGAGGCCACATCATGTGTTTGGCTTCTTTTGCACACTCACCACTCTTGCACATGCTCCCACCATGGCCTTATGCCATGTATGACACAGACAAGGTCACCTAAGCCAGGACTTTTTAGCCTCCTACACTGTGAGCCTAAATAAACTTCTTTTCTTTATAAAATATCCAGTTTCAGGTATTTTGTTATAGAAACACAAAACAAGACTCTATTCATCTATTGATAGACATGTGAGTTGCTTCCACATTTTAGTTATTGTGGATCATGCCTCTACACGGGTACACAAATACCTCTTTGAATGCCTCTTTGCATTCAACTCTTTTGGGTATATACCTAGAAATGGAATTGCTGTATTATAATATTTATTACTTTTGAGAAACTGTCATACTGTTTTCCATGTTGTTTGTTGTTGTTGTTAGGTGCCGTCGAGTTAGTATCCGACTCATAGAGACCCTCATAGGGTTTTAAATGACTGTTTCGGGATTGCCTTGGGAGTGGATTGCCAGGTCCTTCTCCCATTTTTGCAGTGCTGGGAATTGAACTCAGGACCTCAGAGATTGCAGCGTAGTGCTCTACCAACTGAGCTAAATCCCCTGTTTTCCATAGAGACTATATAATTTTACATTCCCATAATGCACCAGGGATCCAATACATGACTAACCCAATCCTAGAATCCTGTTTTAAGAGGTCTATTGTTTTGTTTTGCTTTGTTTCATTTTTCTTTAATCTAGAGCCAACTCTGATGTCAATTACTGTATTCGGGTATTGGCATGAAATAGTACCTGTGAGGAACAATTTACAAACGTGTGAGTGCACAGTGCTAGCTACTACTCCTTAGCCTAAAGGAACAAAGGCAGGGAGTAGTTACTGAAGCCTGCAAAGACAGAGTCCTGTACATTTAGCTACCTTGAGAGGAGCAATAACCATCAGATAAGGGGTAAGGCCAGCCCACAGAAACCTCAAAGGGAACAGGAATATATGTCCTAAATGCAGTCTCCTCTTCCCTCTTGGTGCTCCCCAATACTAGCAAGTCTGGGATCCTGCTGATGCAGCCCATATTGGTCAGCCACCCTAAGTATACAGCAGGGTGAAGAAGGGTAGAAAGTGGACCTGCAGGGACAAACAAGGACACTGCTGTAACCTAGGGTCATAAGGCATGTGAATGCCCAGCTTTAGGAGATAATGCCTATTTTCCGAAACTGTGGCACAACTTCTACTTGTAATATATGAGATTTCATGAATGCATATCTCCATCAACATGTGGTCATATCAAACTTTATATCACTTGCCTATTCAATGGGCGTGAAATTATATCTTCTTGTGGCCTAGATTTCCAATGGCCTGGTCATCAATTATTTTGTACATCTCTTTATATGTCTATGTTGTTGTTGTTAGGTACCGTCAAGTCGGTATCTGACTCATAGCGACCCTGTGTACAACAGGTAAAACACTATTGTCAGTGCTTCTCTGCTGTTCATAGGGTTTTCATTGGTGGATTGATTTTTGGGAGTGGGTTGCCAGGTCCTTCTCCAAAGCCTACAGCACTTGGTGTTCCCAAGTGTTCTCCCATCCAGTTCCAACCCTGCTTAGCTTCTGAGATCTGATGGGATTGGACACCACAGTGGTGTGGCTGCAAGCTGGAATAGGGCATAGCAGGTTACAAAATCATCTCTTCAAACTAATTGTAACAAGAAGATTAGTGACTGCCATGTTGCTGAATCAAATGTACACTTCCTAGTCTTTTTCATATTCTACCACTTAGGATCATTCCACTTGTCTACAGCCACACCACCCTGACCTGAATGTGCCTGATCTAAGATCATTCCTCCAATAGAGCACATGGATTTCTTGAAACACATTTTCTCTCCTGCCTGTTGTAATACTATATTCATTCCACAGTTGTGCTTCTTTCTTCTTTTATTATCATTTTAAAAACATTTTGTTTGTTTGTTTATTTTGTGGTGTTAGAGATTAAACACAGGGCCTCACTCATGCTAGGCAAACATTCTACCACTAAGCTACATCTCAGCCCTATTCTAGAAACTTTTTTCTACCATTCACCTCTATTTTCTGTAGAGCTTGGTACCAGGTTTTCTAATGTTCTCAGTGTATGCTTTGTTCAGATATTGTTCCCCATTCTCAATACTTTAAATGCCATCTGTATACCACTCCCTCTCCCATTTCTACCTCCTGACCATGTCACTCTCTTGAATTACAGACCAACATACCCTGATCTTCCCTTGAAGTCTGCTGCTCCTCTAAGTTTCTTATATCAACAGATGTCACTAACGGTTGTTTACACGTAGACTCCCTGAACTTAAAGCTTCCAGTCCAGTATTATTTATTTATTTATTTATTTGTAGTACTGGGAGGTTGAACCCAGGGCCTCACAAATGCTTTGCAGGTGCTCTACCACTGAGCCGCATTCTTCCTTTTTTTTTGGATACACGGTCTCACTAAGTTACACAAAGCTGCCTCTGGCCTGATGAATTTACAGTCCTCCTGCCTCCACCTCCTGAGCTGCTAGGATTATGGGAATGTGCCACTGCGCCCGGTTTATATAAACAT
>VMDO01006917.1:0-95702 GCA_007922755.1 Pedetes capensis | reverse complement strand
CAGGCGCGTGCTCCCTCTCGTTCATTCAGACTGGGGCAGCCCGGTGTGACATCAGCCCAGTGCGCCCTGCTATCTGTGCATGTTGTTGTCGTTAGGTGCCGTCGAGTCGGTATCCGACTCATAGCGACGCTCTGTACAACAGGAGAAACACTATTGTCAGTGCTTCTCTGCTGTTCATAGGGTTTTCAATGGCAGATTGGTTTTTGGGAGGGGGTTGCCGGGTCCTTCTCCCAAGCCTACAGATTCTGGTGTTCCCACAGGCTCAGTTCCCACAGGCTCAGCCGCAGGACCCCCAGCTCCGTCTGTGCCATCCTCTCCCTCCCCAGATGCCAGGGATCCTTGGCTGGCCAGGGCCTGCCACCCTCCTTCTGCCCTATCTTGCCCGCCCCTTTCCCCTCTCCCGGCCCCACCCAGCCCTGCACCTGCTTTGATTCTGCTCCTGGCTCCCGCTGCCTCGAGCGGATGAGCTCTGACCACAGCGGCCCCCCTTTCCCACACCTCCAGTGCCACCTCGCCCCTCTTCCCCCGCCAGCACCTGGCCTCACCCCACCTCCAGCAGGTGGCCTTTCTGTTTTGCCAACAGAATAGGAGCTTTCCCCAGGGATGTCCTGTTGCCACCCCTCCCTGCCTTTCCTGGCTGCTCTCACAGTGGCCAGACTTGAAGTCGTGGTTCCACCGGTGCCCTTGGCCCTAACTCATTTCTGACTCCTTGTTTTTTTTTTGTTGTTGTTTTTTTTTGTTTTTTTTTTTTTTCTTTTTTGTTTTGTTTTGCTTTCCCCAGGGATGTCCTGTGTCCACCCCTCCCTGCCTTTCCTGGCTGCTCTCACAGTGTCCAGAAGTCATGAAGTTGTGGTTCCACCTGTGCCCTTGGCCCTAACTCATTTCTGACTCCTTGTTTTTGTTTTGTTTTTTTCTTTTTTCTTTTTTGTTTTGTTTTGTTTTGTTTTTGTTTTTGTTTTTGTTTTTGCGGTACTGGGAATTGAACCCAGGCCTCGTGCCTGCATGCTTCGCAAGTGCTGGACCACTGAGCTGCACCCTCAGCCCCTTTTTTTTTTTTTACTTTCTGAGACAGGGTCTCACTTACACAGACTGCCTCTGGTCTCGAATTTGCACTCCTCCTGCCTCCGCCTCCCGAGCCGCTGGGATTACAGGCGTGCGCCACCGTGCCCGGCGCTTGACTGCTTGTTCTTGACCTTGTTCTGCCCCGTGTCCCTCCCCTGAGTGCATCGGGACCTGGCCAGGTTGGCACGTAGGGAGTTCGGACCGGGGTGCACGTGGCTCAGGAAGTTGTCAGCGTTTCAGTGTTGGGAAGGAAACCTGGGTCACCCAGAAACCCGGACACCGCTCCCCCTCCCACCCGCATGCGGTGTGCTAACATCCACGTCTCCAGGCGGCCTTACCCCGCTCTCCCTTCGCAGGACATGGGCAAGTTCTGCCTCACCTACGAGGCCTCCATGACCCGGCTCTTCCGGGAGGGGAGGACAGAGACCGTGCGCTCCTGCACCTCGGAGTCCTGCAGCTTCGTGCAGGCCATGGCCGACCCCACGCAGACGGTAAGGCACCGGCACACCGCGGGCATGGCCGGTGTATGGGCCCCCTGGGGGCGGGGCTGGAGGCTGCGGTGCGGCCCTCCTCCGCAGCTTCCTCATCTTTCCTCTTCTGAGGGGACAGGAAGTATTAGGAGGCGATCATGGGGACACAGAGAGACCGTTGTTGCCCACCATGTTTCTGGGAACCAGAGTCTTCCCTGGGATGGACACGGCACCCAAGCAAAGGGAGAGAAGAGTACCGGTCGTGGGCTCGGGGAGAGAGCCGGGACCGTGGCCTGTGCGCCTTTGCCTTGGGGTCGCTGAGCCCCTTGCTCCGCAGGGTATGGCGGGTCGGAGCTGGAGCTGGTGGCTTTCTGCACTCTGCCTCCCCAAATCTCAGTGGTGGCCCTGTGAGTCACTAGTCTGTCTTCGTGGATAGAGAAGTGGACTGAGATGAACGAACTCAGCCGGCTGCTGGGCTCCCAGCAGCTAGCAGGTGGCCAGGCTTAGATGTGGGCCCTGCAGATGGAGGGCCCTGGCCACGGCTCCCTTTGTGGTGGGCAGTGGCATTCTGGAAGGGCCCTCAATTCAGAGGAAGGAAATCAGAGGGCCTCGTGACAGTTGGCTCTAGTCTATCTCTGGAACCTTCAGAACGGGACAGGCTTTGACTTGACACTATTGTCAGCACTCATCTGCTATTCATAGAGTTTTCAACAGCTGATTATTTCGGAAGTGAGCTGCCAGGTCCTTCTCCCAAGGCTACAGCACCTGGTATTCCCAAGCAGTCTCCCATCCAATTACGCAGACTGCCTCTGGTCTCGAACTTGTGATCCTCCTGCCTCCGCCTCCCGAGCTGCTGGGATTACAGGCTTGCGCCACCGCACCCAGCATAAAGTGGCAATTTTTAATGTACAACATAATGGGTCCCCTAATGACATTTCCGTATGGGAGAAGGACCTGGCAATCCACTCCCAAGGCAATCCCGAAACAGCCAGCCATTGAAAACCCTATGAGGGTCACTATGAGTCAGATACTGACTCGATGGCACCTAACAACAACAACAACAATGACATTTCCGTACATGCATTTCATTGTACGTGGAGAATCTGTGATTTCTGTCACAGGCCTGAAAAGAACTGGAAGCAGCCCTTTAGGGTCAGACTTAACGCCCCAGCAGATATTCTTGAGGCATTACTGGCTGGCCCTTTAACGCCCACAATGTCGTGATGGACAAGGGGACAGGCTTCACCTCAGACGCTGAGCGTCACCTGTGTGGCAGGCCAGCTGCTGCAGGCTGGCTGGTGCACAGAGGCCCTCAGGGGTGCCTGTCCAACACCTTGCTCCCCGTAGCCCTTTTGAGGCAGGAATCTGGGGGAGGGGCACTCCGTCAGCAGGGCTCTGGCAGAACGCCTTGGCCACCATGGTTCCCGGCGCATCTCCCTGGGTGCCCAGGTGCTGTGCTCTGTCAGACCGTGGCTGCCTTCCATCTGGAGCGGAGAGCTGAGAGCACAGCTGGAAATTCCCACCCTGTGCCCCTCAGGTGGAGCAGAGGCTCAGGCTGTTCAGGGTGGCAGCCGAGAGGCATCAGCAGCTGTACCGCCTGGCGATGACGGGCTCTGGCATCGATCGCCACCTCTTCTGCCTTTACGTGGTGTCCAAGTACCTTGCCGTGGACTCCCCCTTCCTTAAGCAAGTAAGTGCTTTCTCTCCTGCCCTCCACTCTGCAGGCGGGACCAAGACGTGGTGACTCGGCCCAGCCTTGCAAAGCAGAGTGGGCTTAAAGAGGATGGGCCCGTGGGTGTCGCTGTCACAGACACCGCGGTTGGGAGCGTTTCTCCAGTGACATGGAAGGCTGTGCTTGTGCATTTTCCCTCCTGGCTTAATCGACCCAGACAACCATAGGGCCTTAGAGAATGGTAAAATGAGAGATAATTAGGAAGCAATGAGCTCTGAGTATCTGTCCCTTTGGTTTTATTTGTAAGTTTATAATTTTTTTTTTCCAGTGCTGGGGATTGAACCAGGGCTTCGCGCTCGCATGCTTTGCAAGTGCTGGACCACTGAGTTGCCGCCTCTAGCCCGTTTATTTTTTTTACTTTTTGAGACAGGGTCTGGCTAAATTACACAGCCTGCCTCTGGTCTCGAACTTGTGATCCTCCTGCCTCCACCTCCCGTGCTGCTGGGATCACAGGTGTGTGTCACCACGCCCGGCTCTTTTTTTTTTTTTTTTTTTTTTTTTTGAGATGGATTCTTGCTGTGTTGTCCAGCCTGATCTTGAACTTCTGGGCTCGAGCAATCCCCCTGACCTCAGTTTCCCAAGTAGCTGGGACTATAGGCACACATCATCATGCTCAGCTGGATAAAATTTAATTTTTTTTCAGTACTGGGGGTTGAACCCAGGGCCTCGCACGTGCTTGCCAGGCCCTCCACCGTCGAGTCGTACCCTCAACCCCCTTTCTTAAATCTCATATTTTGAGACAGGGTCTTGCTACATTTCGCAGGCTGCCTCTAGTCTTATGGTCCTCCTGCCTCAGCCTCCCGGGTAGCTGGGATTATAAGGGTGCCTGTCCACAGTGCCCCACCTACAATTTAACAGTGGCTGCATTTAATAACCAGCTTGAAAACCCCCGAGAATTCAGCAGTCAGCTCACGGCAGCCAGGACAAATCTGACACCACTGCCCCAGTTCCGAACCTTCCTGAGCGTGTCTGCCATCTTTCTCTCTCGGAGATGCTGTCTGGGGCCTCCCTGCCCTGCATCTTCTGCGGAGGCAGTGCCCCAGCCAGTTGCCGGCATTCGGAAGGGTTCCTTAGCCTACCGGTCTTTCCCATCTTTCCCCAGGGGTCCTCGGTGACATAAGAGGACAGGGTGGGGAGAGCGTCACTGGAACATCTTGTCTCCCTCCCCAGGTTTTATCTGAGCCGTGGAGGTTATCAACCAGCCAGACCCCCCTGCAGCAGTTGGAGCTGTTTGACTTGGAGAGGAGACCAGACCATGTGGCAGGGGGAGGCGGCTTCGGGCCAGTGAGTGCAGCCGCCGGGGGTCGTGGGTATACAGGGGGCCGCCCACTTCTGGTCCATCACAGTGTTGAGCACTCCTCGGTGCCGTGGTGCAGCGTCTTGAGGGAACTCCTGAAGCTGTTTACCGTCATTCATGCGGTCCCATATATAGAATGCTGGGAAGCCCCTTAGCGCACTGTCTCATTTCTCGCTGATGAAACTGAACTCCCTTGGTTCTCAGGTTGCAGACGATGGCTATGGTGTGTCGTACATTATTGTGGGAGAGAACTACATGCACTTCCACATTTCCTCCAAATTCTCTAGCCCTGACACCGTAAGTATGGAGAGAAATTCCTGCTTCTAAAGATGGGGTACTTTTCCGGTTCTTGTTTTTTTGTGGTATGAGGAAGTGAACCTGGGAACTCACAAGTACTTTGCAAGCGCTCTACCACTGCTCTACCACCCCCCCCCACCACCTTTAAAAAATTTTTTTTTTATCTTGAGACAGGGTCTTGGTAAGTCACACTGGCTGCTCGTGGCCTCAGACTCATGATCCCTGTGCTTTTGCCTCCCAAGCTGCTAGGATTACACGTGAGCGCCCTGCCATGTTTCCTTTTTTTAAGGGAGCACATCCTTAGCAGGAATTCCCAGTTCAGTCATCCACTTCTATTTGGCTTAGATGTTTTCACATAGATGAACTTCGAAATTCTCTTTACCTAGGTCTGAAGAGAAATATTGATTTGGTTTATACACTTATCTTCACTGGTTGCAGTGTTTTTAAATCTTACTATGGACACGATTCCACATCTTTCAACCAATACAGTGTGTGGAAGGTGGACAAAGAATTATCTGCTCAGGCTGAGAAACGTGCACGTGCAGTGGCGTTGTGGGTGGCACACACGACCTCCTTCCTTGCCTGGCACATTTAGTCCTTACTTATATTCTCCTCTTCACGTTCTACATAGCCTGACAAGCAGTGCCAAGGTCACTACATCTTATTTTTTTTTCTTAACTAAAATAGGAATTTATTAAAGATATAAACTTTATCAAGAGGGATATAGAAGCTGGGCACCGTGGCACATGCCTGTAAACCTAGCTACTCAGGAGGCAGAGGGAGGAGGATCGCAAGGTCGAAGCCAAAGGCAGCCTGCATAACTTAGCGAGACCCTGACTCAAAATAAAAAATAAAAAAGGGGCTGTGGGTGTGGCTCAGTGGTAGAGTACTTCCCTAGCATGCACGAGGCCCTGGGTTGTTCAACCCCCAGTACTTGGGGAGGTGGGGGGAAGAGGGATATAGGTAACAGGGATGGAGGACTAACGATCGCCACGAAGTACCGGTGAGCACTCGCTGGCGTGATCTGTAGCGTGGAGTTCTTAAAGAAACATTGCTCTCTGGCATGGAACACTGATGTTTGCATGGCTGACGCGTGTGCTTAGCTGTGGCTTTAGAGAGCTGGTGGGCCGCTGTCCCCCGATTTCACTGCCTCCTGTGACCAGACTTCTCGCTGGCCTCAGCACACTTCCACGATCCCCTAGACTTTCCATGGACTGACCTTTGGGGTTGTCACTCTGGGACGCGTCTAAGGCTTCTGAGACTCTGGGATTCCCTCTGTGGCTTGGGGCTGGGGTGGCAGTGATCTTCCCAAGTGGGACAGAAACATCCCAAGCATGGACATCATGCGCCATGCTGGGACTTAAACGTGCTTTGTGTTTCGTATCTGTTGGGAGAGGCAGGGAATCTCCTGGGAATGTCCCGTCCTCGTGGCTGAGTGGGGCAGCTCTGGGCTGTGCTCCAAGGCCCCTTCAGCCCTGTGCCAGGCCACCCTGCTGGCTCTAGAGAGGGGCTGCAGCGACTCCCTCTCAGGAGAGCGAGCTCCCACTCCCTCCACCAGGCCTTCCCTCTCAGCATGGGCAGCATAGCGTAGGACCCCCAGGGCCCTGGATTTCACCCCTTTCGCCCCTCCTCTACTTCTTGTGCCAGAATATATGCTGCTGTGGCTTCTGAAATACATTTTTAAAGAGCTGTTCACTAGCCAGATGTTGTGGGGGCGTTCCTGTAACCCCAGTGACTCAGGAGGCTGAGGCAGGAGGACCTAGAGTTCAAGGCCACGGGCAGACTGTGTAACTTAGTGAGACCCTGTCTCAAAATGAAAAAGGTGGAGGGGAGTCTGGGGCTGCAGCTCAGTGGCAGAGCACCTGCTTAGCATGCATTAGGCTGTGGGTTCCACCCCTCAATACCACATACACAAGAAATTCGTTTCCTGGTGGGGGCTGGCAGCTTGGATGCTTTTGTAGGGCTGTCGGAGTAAGGGTTGCTGTTGCAGATGCCAGAATCAAATAGGTTCCGAGGAAGCCCTCAGACCAGACCAAGCTCATGTTCACAGAGAACACTGGGAATCACCTGCTCCCTGTGTCTTACGTAACCCAGCGATGAGCAAGGGGCAGCCTCAGATCAGACGCACCCGCCCGCACAACGCATCCATAAAGCTCTCGTTCCCTCAAGGCTTAGAGAATTGGCAAGGAAGGGATCTGAATTAAACTCAGGGGTTACCAATGTAAAAGCTTTAAATGCGGGGAGCGCTCACGTGTTTTTTGCTTTCTGTGTTCAAATCAGGACTCTCACCGCTTTGGAAGGCACCTGAGAGAAGCAATGACAGAAATCCTCGCCTTGTTTGGGCTCACGGACAATTCCAAAAAGTAATGCCACTAAGGCCACCGTGGAGGAAAATAGACTCTTCCCGTACAGACCAAATGAAGAATAGGTATTAATCCTGATCCTAGTTCAGGATGAAAAAATCGCTCTTAGAAAACTCAGAACTTCTCCTTTCCGAAGGGTTTGGTTTTGCCTCCCTAGAACACTGGGCCCCACCGTGTGAAACGCAACCCCACTACTTCCAGGTCTGTGCTCGCTTTGGGAGCACTGGACACAGTGTCCGAATCTGTGCATCCGCTTGGACTCACTAAGGGATTCAAATATCATTGAGTTCGCACCGGTCTTAGTGGGGTTGTGGCTTCACACACACGAGTGGAAGTGACATGCTTCCTCGGTGGCCCCCAGTGACTCCCTGGTACTGGAGGGTGTTTTGATTTCGCCAGAGCAGTGTAAACAGCTGTCTTGGGAATAGAGAAAGCACTTGTTTGACTTGGCGGTAGTAACTGTCGTAGCTAACGCACAAGTAACGCACTAACGGCAAGCTCTGTGCTTGGGGACCGGGTTTGCACTAGGTAGCTGTCACGGTCCCATTTGGTAGCCTGCATTCGCATCTCCATGTCTGAAGAAGCGGAACACCACACCGTTGGTGTTACTGACCTTGCATGTCTTCAAAACCCAGTGCCTTAAAGGGAAGAGGCCCTCAGTGTCCGGGGGGCCACAGGGAAGACTTAGTGTGTGAAGTCTTTGCACGGAATTGTGGGAATGCTCCCCCCTTCTCAGTTGATTGGGTATGGACAACCCTAAATAAGTGTTTGCCACGCTTCTCCACCCCTAGAAGACAGGGCCCTCCCGGGGGCAGTGGCGCGGAATCCCCCTGCTAGGCTGCCTTCCGGTCAGCATTACGCCACCAAAGTAGTAACAGCTGTGTGTCAGAAAAGGGGACCAAGGAACTCCATGGTCGCTGATTACATGTCCGGAGACCTGGCTGAAGAATACAATGCAATGTGTGCCTCAAGATGACCACATTCCCAGCTGATGGCCAGGCGAGCGAGACACTGGCCACTGAGGAAGGACCAGAACTTGAGGATGGGGGGGCCGGAGACACAGGGCGTGGACTCCTGTGGGATGACTTTCCAGTCCCGCCTGGCTGGAGAGAAGACCCGCTCTCATTTCCAGAGCAGCTGGAGGTGGCTGGAAACAGTAGGCCAGGCCGCCTTGGTGGCAGACCACAGGGTAGCAGGTGATGGGTGCTCGGGTCTCGCAGCCTGTCCCCCAGTGGGCATGCCTTTATGGAAAGCAACTGCCTGACCACAAAGCAATTATGCACTGAGTCACGTTCAGTATTTACTGTAAACATAAATCGTCATGGAGTGACCTCCCCTCCCACGCTGGCCTCTCCGACAAGCTTAGCTGTCTGTTTTTAAAATCATGTATTTATTTTCCTGACCACTTCGCTCCTCCTGGCCAGGCTCGCCCTCCCGCTTCTGCACTCCTCAGGACCACGGCGAGCGCTGAGCCATCGGAGGCCATGCTAGGCGCTTGCCGAAAACATGCACGTCTTAGGTGTGCCTATTTTGTAATGCAAAAATCCCATCTAAACTGGCCAAAGATTTACTTGCTCTTAAAAGCAAGAAGGAACGAAAACAAAAGGCAAAAACAAGAAACACCAATGGTCACACCCCCTGCCCCGGTCACACCCCCCGACACGTCTGTGGTGTAGTCAGGGAGGTTCTAGCGGGAATCACCCCCTCTGCCCAGGGCAGGTGTAGGTTGCAGTCGAGAAGCAGCAGCTGGCAGCAGTCCCCATCAGGGCCACCTGAATCATGCATTGGTGCCCGCCAACCAATCTGTGTTAGCATGGGTCACCCCTAAATCCCAGTGTGGATGTGCTAGGGCTCAGACGTGTTTGGGCTTCTCTCTCAGGTTCTAAATGTTTCCATTGTGATTGTTGCTAATCAGTGCGTTGATCAATGCAATTTTATATTCCTTAAAAAGAGGAAGAGTGGGTTTTTATTGTACATGTCCAAAGGGGGAGGTGGGAGTATTATGTATTTAGTTTGGAACAAATTGGTCTTACCACAGCCATGGTTTGAATTTGTTGTCCTAACCTGTCTATTGCATGTAAATACAATGTGCTCCTGGGGTGTAAATCTTAGAAATGCATGGTGTGAATGCAGGTTATCATTAATAAAACATTAATCAATCCCTGTCTGCTATGGTATTTCTTCTTGTCTTCTTTGTTATACTAATGAGGGGGATCATAGGCAGGGTACCAACCTCAGAGCAGGCAGGGTGGGCACCACTTACTTGACCAAGGAAAAGCATCTCAAGCCTGTTGATTGGCACTACGTTCATTTGTTCATCCACTCCTTTGCCCAGTGCCTGACACATTGTTAGGTGTTCAGCAAATACATGTTATGTGAATAATGGATTCAATTTCTTCAGCAGGTTTTCTTGAGCACTTGTTCTAGGCACTGGGAGTCCAGCAGCGACCCCACCTGGCCCTGGCCATCAGCTCCAGTTGTGGTGGGAGGAGGGCGAAGACAGCTGCGGACTGGAGGATCTTAAGTGCTGCAAGGCAAGCATGAGCCACCGGGGACCAGCATGGGGAGTGGCAGGTGGTGCAGGCAGGTGCCTCATTAACAGTGGGTTGGAGCTGAGACCTTCATAACAAGACAGAGGCAGCTTTGGCCACTCCAGCAGGGCTGGCAGGGCATCTTACAGACAACAGCAGGTACAGAAGTTCCAGCCTTGCTCCCTTGCTTGGTGGCCCACCAGCGGCTGTGTGTGCCTGGCACGATGCTGCTCAGTGTGCGGCTGGTGAAAGACTAGATGGCACAGCCTTGTGGGTTGCTGTGTGGCTCAGGCTCCTCACGATGTTTTCCCCGGGCTCTCTGGTTTATGCCAGGCTCCTAAAGCCCTGTGATTTCAGGGGCCCCATTTGGATTCTCAGTCCCGCCCCTGAACTCAGCTGAGTTCCATGTGCTGTGATTATTCCAGCCGTAAAATAGGAGTAAAATAGGAGGAGGACCGTCCACACACACGTGCATGTAGATACTAGGAGAGAGGGCTGGAAGGATAAACAGCCTCTCAAAAGGCAGTATGAGTGGGGACTCTGGTGTTCAGGACAACTTCAGCTTTGTACAATTTGATCTTTTTTCTTTTCAGTACTTGGAGGTTGAATCCAGGGCCTTGCACGTACTTTGCAGGGACTCTACTATTGGGCTGCACCTCCAGCCCATTTATTTATTTTGTATCTTGAGACTGGGTCTCACTGAGTTATACAGGACAAGAATTTAAATACAGCATATTATTTTAAAGTCAACTGTAAGGTCCCATACTAAGTTTTTGGACAAGGAAGTCCTACCTCGCATGATTTTTGGGTGTCTTAAAAACTACTAGCCTAAGCCAGTGCCTGTAATCCCAGCGACTGGGGAGGCAGAGGCAGGAGGATCGCAAATTCAATACCAGAAGCAGTCTGCCTAATTTAGCGAGACCTTGTCTCAAAAAGTAAGAAAATGAGCTGAGGGTGCAGCCCAGTGATCCAGCACTTGCAAAGCATGGAAGCACGAGGCCCGGGGTTCAACCCCCAGTACTGCAAACAAACAAAACTACTAGCCTAAATTTAAGAATTCTCAATTTGGCAACATTTTCTTGGGGTTTTACTTTTAATATTAAAAGTGTACAGCCAATTAGCACAAGGTGCTGCAGTGTCTGGGTTACTCTTTGTCTTAAAAAAGTATTTGGTTTTTAATAATGAGATTAGAAAACTGGTGTTTTTATTTTACCGAGAAAATACATTCACGCAAAGCAAACAGTAAGCACCAGCGACTAAGCTTCCTGGCAACCCCTCCCCAGCTCCCCACGCCTTAAGGTTGCCTGTTAGATAGGCCAGTTTGCCACCCTCACCCTAAGCTTTGCCTCTTTATTTGATTGAGCAGCGATGATGCTGGCCCAGAAAGCTGGATTCCCGGACGCACCAACCCCAGGCCCCGCCCTCTCACCTTAGGCCCCGCCCCGCGCCCCGCCCAGGACTCCTGGCTTCGCCTCCGTCCCGACCTAGGCCCTGTCCCTCCGATACCACGCCCCCTCCGGGCCACGCCCCCCCAACCGCCAACGGCTGCGGAGTCCGTGCGACGGCGGCTGACCGGCGCGGCCAGGTGGGCTCTGAGGCGACCTGCGGACAGCACCTGAGCGCCCGGCCCTGGTCGGGACCCCTCGCATCCCCTGGCCGGGCGTCGGGCGGCGGCCATGGAGGAGGCCCCGCTGCTGGGCGCGCTGTCGACGTCCGAGGACGAGCTGGTGACCGACCTCTTCGGCCCCGAGCGCCCGTTCGCGGCCGACGGCCTGGCGCTGAGCCCCGCGGGCGCGGGGAAGGCGGCGCCCGACGCGCTGCCCGTGCTGGGCGACGCCTACCTGGGCGCCGCGGACGCCGCGGAGCCGCTGCTGGGCGCCGACGGCCCCGGCGAGGCGCAGGCGGCGCTGCTCGGCGACTTCGCGGGGCTGCCCGAGCTGCGCGCCGCGGACGACGCCGCGCCGCCCGCCTACAGCGTGCACGTGCTGTCGTCGCTGCTGCCCGCCGCGCGCGCGCCCGCGCTGCTGCCGCTCGGCGCCGGCGTGCGCGTGATCCCAGTAAGGGCCGCCAGTCCCCCCCCACCACCCCCGCGGGAGCCCCCTGCGTCGCCGGCCGGCGCGCCCCGTGCCACGCCCTTCCCCCTGCGAGGGACTCTGGCCAGGGGTCGGCGTTGGCCCCTAAGGGCCGCCAGACCCCTTTGCGAACCTCCTGGGTCGCCCGCATCCCCCTGCCACTCCCTTCTCCTTGCGGGGTCGGGGGGAGGGGGGGGAACTTTAATGTAGACCTTGTTGCCGTCATTGGCTTTAGGGAAGAAGCCCTGCTAAGGATAGAGTAGGGAGAGTGAGGGTGTTTCCATCCTAAGTTTTTTGTTTTTTTGGGGGGGGCTGGGGGCTTCTTCCCACTGTGGGACTGAGCATGGAACCCAAGGCCTCACTGCGCTAGGCAGGCTTCCACCACTGAGCTAGTGCTCAGCCCCTTCTTGTTTTATGTATGTGTGTATGCATTTTCGAAACAAGGTCTCACTATGTAGCCCACGCTGACCTCAAACTTGGATCTTCCTACCCCACCCTCCACAATGCTGGGATGACAGGTGTGCGTTGCCACACCTGACTTCTGTGCTTTTTATTTTCCTCTGAACGTATAGGACTTGTCAGTCACACCAAAAATGTCAAGTTTTAGTTCTTGTGTTTGTTGAGCCCCGAAATCAAGGTGTTGGGTTTTCCCTCTGCGAGGAAGGGGTGGTCCTTGGAGCATATGTTATAACAATCAGCATCTGAATAAGTTCTTGCTGCTTCTCTGCTAAGTGCTCTTTAGGCATTGGGAGCACTGGTTTCTGCTTTCTTCTTGCTGAAACTAATGAATCAGTTTGCAAAGGAAACCAGGAACATGTGCGTAGGTCCCCCATGAGGATCCAGCCTGGAAAACTGGATTACTCACCCGGTCAAGCATCACAGAAAGCTGTAGAGTAAGCTTTTGGGGGCTTTTTTGAATCAGTGCTGAGATGGCTGGAGCCTGACTCCCTATGTCATAACTCACAGCTGTGGGAGCTCAGATTTCTGCTTTTCTGTTCCTCTTTTTAGAATCCTAATCACTGTTCCTCAGTGTACAGGGAAAGGTGGGGCAGAGGCTGGGGCCTCCCTTGGTGCTGTTTGTCCCTGGAGGACCCATGAGCCCCAGCCTTGTCCCAGGGCAGAGGCCTCCCTCAGAATAGCTTCCAGATGGCTCCCAATGCCAGAAACCCCAGGTTGCCACCAGGCGGGGCTGCCTGTTTGTCCTGTGGTGGCTCCTTCCCTCATTATGTGGAGTGAAAACAGGGAATTGTTGGGTGCCATTGAGTTGCAACTGACTCATAGCGACCCTATGTACAACAGAACGAAACACTCCCGGACACTGTGCCCTGCACGGTCAGTGCTTCTCTGCTATTCATAGGGCTTTCAATGGCTGATAGTTTCAGGAGTGGGCTGCCACGTCCTTCCCCATTTTATGTGGCATTATGGACCGAACCCAAGGCCTCAGAGCACAGAGCAAAGTTAAAGATAGTGAAGTTCTTTTTGAAAATAATGTAGGTTTAACAGATTGCTGGTGTGACAAAACTGAAACTTTGCTTTTTGAATTTTTATGGACTATTTCCTGGTTCATTAAAAAGACAGAACATGGATATGTTTATAATTTAAACAGAAAGGAATTGTTTTCCAGTAAATATTCAGGGTGAAATTTCTTTTTTCTGGAAGTTCACTCCCATGTATTGACCTTCATTTGGATTCGTTCTGTAAAAGTGGAATTTTACTGTAGTACGAGTAGCTCTGATTACTAGTTGCACGGGGGCTGAGAAAATGACATATCTATTATGTAAGTATCCATTGTTCATAAGGAGACACATTGACCCTGAAGTTTGATGAGATGTGTACGGTTGAGTTTCCCAAAGGAGGAAGCAGAAGGAAAGTTGAAATTTCCTGTGTTTCTATAAAATTTGAGACATTTCAATAAATCTATAACTTGAAATATAGCTAAACTTTCCTTCCCCAACCCTCCCTTTCTTTCTTTCTCCCCCTGCCGTTTTCTCTCAAGATTTATACCTGATGCTACTCTGCTGTGTTAAGTATTTGCCTGTCCATGGTAATTGTCATCGTTTGGCTTCTGGTTTTACTATGTTAGTTTCCAAGCTGGAGTCAATGCCCGCATTTTGAAAGACAATGATTTTATGTGAGGTTGTGGTTACCTTAGAATCATCACCTTTTTTGAAAGACTTCATGACCTGCCTCCTGGCAGTGAGGAGGCCAACCTGTGTGGGCAGAGGGGAAGAGGGTGATGGCAGTGCCAAGTGGACATGGCCTCCCAGGTCTCCTCACAGCCTTGTGAAATGGTAAAGAGAAGCATCTCAATTTCAAAACACCCAATTCTCATAGTCATTTTTTTAACTATTGAGACTTTTCAGTTTTTTTTAACCCCATTGATTTTCAGTAGTGTTTTATTTATTTATTTTTCCAAGACAGAGTCTTGGTCTTGCTATGTAGCCGCCTAAATCCTAAGATTATAGGGTCATACCCCCATGTCTGACTTGTTTCTCCAAATTTTTGGTAATTTTGCAAATGGTGTCGTTGTGTTGGCTGTTGTTGCAGAGGATCGCTTAAAATTAAGGCTGGCCATGGTTCCATACTTTCACTGTTGCATATTAAGTATTGTCTTACATTACTTCAGGAAAAGACTACTATGTAATTATGTTACTTTAGGTGCATTATAAATGATAAAATTACATTATAAATAATAATAATGTCACCAAAGACTTGGTGCTTCTTGATGAAAAATATACAATTGACTAGAACATTCAATACAACCTCATGAATATGCTTGAAGGATGTGTGTGTGACCAGGGGTCAGTGTTTCAGGCAGTGTTTGAGCCTGGTCCAAGTAGGTATCCAACTCCAGTAAAGAAGGAAGGGGCTGCTAAGGATCATGGGAGACATACAATCAGTTGTGGACTTGTCAGTTACTTAGACTAGACATATATGCATATTTATAAAATATAGACATATATAAGGGCTGGGATTTAGCTCAGTTGGTAGAGCACTGCACTGCAGTCTCTGAGGTCCCGAATTCAATTCCCAGCCCTGCAAAAATGGGAGAAGGACCTGGCAATCCACTCCCAAGGCAGTCCCGAAACAGTCAGCCATTGAAAACCCTATGAGGGTCCCTATGAGTTGGATACCGACTCGACGGCACCTAACAACAACAGACATACGTAAATATATATGTGTGTATGTATGTATTTGCAATTCTCAGGATTGAACCCAGGGCCTCGGGCATGCTCAGGGGACCCTCTACTCCTGAGCTACACCCCCCAGGCTCTAGACTTTATATACATGTATTTTGTTTGTTTTGATTTTTCAGTCAGGGTCTTGCTATGTAGTCCAGGCTGTCCCTGAACTCAGGACCCTCCCGCCTCAGCCTCCTGAGTGCTGAGATTACAGATGTGTACCACCACGCCCGGCTAGACCACTGCCGTGTCACACATCTCCACTCCTCAGTACGGGTGGCTTTGGTCCTGAATCCTTGGTCCTGAGTGGGGCTGCACGGATGACATGTCACCCCTTGTTGTTTCCCTGTGGGGAGAGTAATGGGTTCAGACACCAGAGACAGAGGGAGGCACCCAGGGTGAGGGCACACTTTCCTATCTGAGCAACTCTGACACAGAACCCAGGTTTGCATTTTCTGAATTAGGGGAATGCAAGAGCCAATGTCCAACGTGTCCTCTGACATAACCACTGCCTTTTCCAGGTTGAGATAAAGGAAGCAGGTGGCGGTGTTATGAATAGCAATGCAGAGGAAGCAGCCTTTCCGAACCCCCTGGCTCAGGACTCCTGTTGTAAGTTCCCATCATCCCAAGAAGCAGAGGAGGCCTCCGGCTGCGTTCGGAAGAAAGACTCCAGCCCGCTGGTAATTATGTGGACGTGGGCCTCACGGCCCCACTACAAATCATGAGCCCGTGCTCACCACGGCTAGTAGATCGCCCCTCACTTGAATCCTTGGTCGCCTTCCTTGTTGGCTCAGCACTTCTTGGTTCTCTCGCCTCTCACCTCTCTCCTCTTTCTCCCTTCCACTTGGTCTCAGCCAGCTGAACAAGGATTGGGATGCTACATGTTCACTAAGGGGAGTAACCCCAAGTCATGCCAGCCCACACAGAGCAGGGGCCGGGCAGTGGGGTGGGGACAGTGGCTGGCCGGCTTGAGGCTGTCCTCCCTGCCTGTCTGCCTCCAGATTTCACAATGGTGTAAGCCATGTAGTCAGTCCCCTCTGGGGTTCGGGCCATGTTTTTGTACCCGTGTTCTATCATTTCATCCCCCCGCAACAACTCTGTAAGGTGGGTATTATTTTAACCCCAGGGGGTGACCATTGCCTGCTCCCGCGTTGTACGTGGTGTGTCTAGAATGCCAGATCTTCCTCCCGGGAGGACCAGGCTGAGGGGGCTGGGAAACCCGCTGCAGCCCCTCTCTAGCAAAGGACCCAGAGTCTAACCAACACCAACCACCTTCCCTCTGGCAGTTCTTCATTTCTGGAATGAGCCCTGGGCTCTAAGGCATAGGCTGGGCCCAGGAAATACTTGAAGTGAGCTTCCTACGAAATTTGGCTTTGCTGTGGCACGCACTACTGCCTGCCTGCATCTGAGATCACTCGGGGCCTGGGTTCTGAGGGCATAGCTGTGAGGACACCTGAGGGACCAGCAGGGTGGGGACTGTCTGACTCCCCAGACTGCAGAGGCTCCTCTCCTGGGGCATTGAGCCCAGAGCTGTGCAGCCCAGAGTGGCCTGGAGAGCCCACTCTGAGTCCTTCCCCAGAAGCTGCACAAACCTTGGGTGCAGCTACTGTGTTACTCTCCAGATGCAAGCTCACTTCCGACTCGATGGATGGGAACACTAGCCTGTCACTGAGTGTCAAGATGAAGTGAGGTTTTCACCCACAGGTCTGCCCCTCTTGCCACCGTGGGCTGTGTGATAGCTGATGACATGGGTCCTTTGTGCCCATTTGGGCTTTCCTGTCTATATCAGAAGCAAACTCGGGAGGAACCACTGCATCTCTGGGTGGTTGTGGGGCTCTGTCAGAACTGGGAGCTGCCTGGGAGAGACCTGGCTTCTCCTGTCTCTGTGTGTACCCCACATGGCCTCGAATGTGCACTACTGAGGCTTTTGCTTGGCTGATGGGACTGACAGATGGGTTTCCCTGGCATGCACAGGATGTGTTAGTGGTCAGAACCTAGATAGGAATCTGACCGTGCTAGGTGGGCTCAGGAGGATCAATGTGGCTTCTTAGATTTTGCCAGTTCCTGGGTTAAACTTTCTTTTTCTTTTCTTTTCTTTTCTTTTCTTTTTTTTTTTTTCCTTTTCTTTTTTTGTAGTACTGGGGGTTGAACCCAGGGCCTCACGCCTGCATGCTTTGCAAGTGCTGGACCACTGAGCTGCACCCCCAGCCCATTTTTTTACTTTTCGAGACAGGGTCTCCCTAAGTTACGCAGACTGCCTCTGGTCTTGAACTTGCGATCCTCCTGTCTCCGCCTCCCAAGCCACTGAGATTACAGGTGTGTGCCACCATGCCCGGCATGGGTTAAACTTTCTAAGCTGTGCTTGCAGGAAATAAGATAAATGGACATTCAAAAGAAATCCCAACCATGTGTTAAATAACACCTGCAGGAAAATCCAAGCTTACTCTACAGATGTGCCCATGGCTGTTAGGGTGCAGAACCAGGTCTGCATGGGCCGAGGTTTGGATAATAGCCCACTCCCGGTGAGTGGGGGCTGTGGGGCAAAGGCTAGGGTGTAAGAAGCTCCCTAGCCAGCACCTGGCCCCTCAGGCTTTGTGGTGAGGCACCTGTGGAGGAACACGGGGGGCTGGCCCTTCTATTAGCACACAGGACACCCCGCAGAACCATCTCTGGGAGGCGTGGAGGGAGCAGTTCGTGTCAAGGAGGAAATCAAGAGCAGATGTGTAGTTTTCCGTCCTCCCCTAGAGCTTAAGTCCTGGATCAGAGCTCTTTTCTCAGGTGTACTGAGGCTCATATTCCTGGCGTCATGAAACCTAATCGTTGTTTTTCATCCTAGGTGATTTGTCAGTTGAAAGGGGGCACACAAATGCTGTGTATAGACAATTCTGGCACAAGAGAACTCAAAGCACTTCATTTGGTTCCGCAGTATCAAGACCAAAATAATTATCTACAGTCAGGTACAGCAAAAATGAGTGAAAATTATATCATGTGTCGTATATCTGTTGGTAAGTGAAGGGGTTCAGCTTCGTACATAGAATGAAAGCAAGAGAGGCAGGTAGGGTGTTGAGCAGGCACTTTGGAAAACTCCTGGCCCATAGCAGTCAGTGAAGATGAAGAAAAAGGTCTGCACAGTCTCATTTCCGTGCGTTGGACTGAGCGTCTCAAATTCTTGGTTTGCTCCCTCTGTGTGGCTTTGCCGTCCTGTCAGTAACAGCTCACACCGACATGGCTGTGTATTGGCTCCTCCAGGGGTGAGCACCTGTGCCTAGGCTGCCAGATCAGCCATTCCCAGGCTGCCTCAGTGGGTTGGCTGTTCAGGTGTGGAATAAATTATTAACATTGTAATGGAAACATTTTAGTATAATCAATGAGAACTGTCACTTGGCTTTTATCACCATGAGTTCTGAAATAACTATCAAATGATTTATCTGACAGTCATTCACCCAGAAACTTCTTTAAATTGGCACAATAATAATAAAAGACCCCAACGTGCTTGACTATTCTTAAATGCTGGATGAATAACTAAAGAAAGTTAAACAGCATCATCCCAGGACTGTGTCCAACAAAGCCCGGCATGGGTGCTGAGACTGAGCCTCTCTGTGAGCCCCATGTGCTTAGGTTGAGCTCACTGGAACGTTTTATTACCAGACAACTCCTGACCTTCCAACAGTGTAAAAGCAATGCACAAACCAGAGGCAGCTTCAGCTGGCCTTTGGAGCCCAGGGCAAGAAGAATTGTAACTATGGTGTCCACATTCTGCAGGGCCAGGGAAAGGTCCTTAGAACATTTCCTTTTCTGCTATGGGAAAGCTGGGGCTGGGCCCTGCCCTGAGAAAGCCAGGCTTTCGGCAGCACACCAGCCTCAGGGTGTTGGGGCAGCTCCTCAGTCCGCACCAACTTGTGATGCTCCACAGGCAGGGAGGCAGGGTTTCCTCCCATGAAGTCATAATGCCTGGAGACCTGCAGGGGGAGGTTACATGTTTTCCAGTTCAGTTTCCTTGTCACGTGAATGGCCCCTCTGAGTCTCTTTGGTTATGCTGCATGTGTGACACGCGCCCCTAACATAATGCGTTCTCTTGCCTCCGTCCTTCTCACCCAAAGGCTGCAGAGTTAAAGCTGGAAGTTGTTCAGCTTGATGGGCCTTTAGAGGGGAGGCCGGGAGTCTCTTTCTGCCCCAGGACTCAGGAGCACTGGGTCTATAGCACTCTTAGTACCTCAAGAATGCTTTCCATGCATCCCTGAGGCCAAAGAAATACACTCAGTTCCAGTATAAGTTGTTGTTAGGTGCCGTCGAGTCAGGCCCAACTCATAGCGACCCTATGTACCACAGAGCAAAACCCTCCCCAACACTGTGCCTTGCCAGGCAAAGATGCCAGGCATGATATCAGTGCTTTGCTGCTATTCATAGGGTTTTCAATGGCAGATTGTTTCGGGAGTGGGCTGTCAGGTCCCTCTCCCTAGCCAGCAGCACCTGGTATTTCCAGCTGGTCTCCCATCCAAGGACTAACCAGACTGACTCTGCTTAGCTTCCGAGATCTGACTGGATTGGATGCTAGTGTGCTACCGCTGCAGACACAGTATAAGTAGTTTGGTCCAAGAGGCTTAATAAGTATAATATTTGTATCCTAACAACTAAGTAGCCATTTGAGGGCTAGAAGATGCATACATTGAAAGTAGGTCATGTGATGTCCAACAGCTGTCACTGGGCTGTTTTTGAAAATGTAAAATATTCCATGGTGTCCTGGTGACTTTGCTGTGGCACCCAGTTTGGGAACCCTGGGCACTAACATTTTTTTTTTTTAGCATAGTAGACTATCCCTTAGAAGTTCAGGTCAAGTCACTTTGTGATGAAAAAACAAAAACTACAGTAAGTTCAATGTGTGTGAGAATACAATAAGTTAAAAGATAGATAGATGATAGATAGATAGATAGATAGATAGATAGATAGACTGACCTAAAAGGTTTTCTAGGGAAAAAAACACAAGTAGGCACCGTGAGGTGGCGCATACCTGTAATCCCAGCAACTCGGGAGGCAGAGGCAGGAGGATCACAAGTTTGAGACCAGAAGCAGTCTGCGTAATTTGGCAAGACCCTTTCTCAAAGAGTACAAAAATGGGCTGGGGTGCAGCTCAATGGTCCAGCACTTGCAAAGCATGCAAGCGCGAGGCCCTGGGTTCAACCCCCAGTACCGAAAAAAAAAAAAAAAAAAAGATAAGTTTCAGTAACTCCGCACACGGTAAATCCATAATTCATTTTTGTGCTATCTCACATGCAGGTGAAGCAGAGATGATGTATGCTGCCGGTTAATGTTAATTGTCTTCTTTACAGATGCCCCAAAGCCAATGACTGCTTTACTGGGAAGATTTTTGCCAGTACCAGCAAAATTAAATCTCATCACCCAACAAGTGAGTCGTCATTTTAATACAGAAATACAGTTGTCTCTTGAAATTTCAATGGTTGCCATTGGAATTACTCAGGAAATATAGTTTATCTTCTAGTTAAAAATCAGCAGTGAAGCACTGGGTCCCTTCCCCTCAGTGTCAGACCTTGGGAGGGATGAAGTCAGGCATAGACTTGGCTCCTGGCCAGCGCTAGGACCCGTGTTGCCTTTGCCTGTGGCCTCTAGACCATCAGGCGCTCATGGCTGACCTTGTGCTTTGCAGTCCTGCCGTTCCTCACTTTCCTCAGTGCTGTAGACATGCTTTTTTAGAGTTTGCCTTTATGATGGCATCATGATATGGATGATGTTGTTGTTAGGTGCTGTCAAGTCGGTGTCCAACTCATAGTGACCCTACATAAAACAGACGAAACACTACTGTCTGCGCTTCTCTGCTCTTCATAGGGTTTTCAATGACTGATTGTTTTTTGGGAGTGGATTTCCGGGTCTTTCTCTCAAGCCTACAGCACCTGGTGTTCCCAGGCGGTCTCCTATCCAACAACTAACCAGGCCTGACCTTGCTTAGCTTCCAAGATCTGACAGGATCTGACCCACAATGATATGGCTCGGGCACAATATGTATAGATTGTGTATAATCAGAAGACAAATATGCACCAAGTGCTGCCATCAAGTGTGACCTCTCACTAGTGCCTTCCCTAATCCCCCCGCGTGGACAGGCAGTCACTGCCGTAGCGCGTGACATGTGGTCAGCACTGCTGTCACTCGTATAGGCGTCTCAGTATATTGTCAGCATCTGCCCATGGGAACACAGGCTCCATGGGCGCAGAGCTCATGTGTGTCTCCATCTCTGTGAACTGAACCTGGCACAAAGCCTGGCACAGAGGAGATTGTGTAAGCTAAGACCCCACTGCCATGCAAAACAGAACACCCGACTCTCCCTCCAGCAGCTTACAGCCTGGGGCAGGAGACAGATGGCAACAAAGCTAATAAGTAAGTAAATTGGGGTCAGGGATTAGCTCAGTGGTGGAGCACTTGCTTTGCAAGTGCAAGGCCCTGGGTTCGGTCTTCAGCACTGAAAAACAAAAGCATAAGTAGATAAATTGCATGGTGTGTGTGGAGAGCAGAAGAAAAAGGCTCAGGGGATGCAGGGGTCTGCTGGGGAGATGGCAGCTGGTAAGTCTAAACAGGTGGTCATGGCTGCACAGAGAAGCTGGCATTGAAGGAAGTCTTGTGTGTGTGTGTACCTAGGGGTGAAACCCAGAGCCTCACACATGCTAGGCCAGGGTTCTACCACTGAGCGGCACCCCCAGACCCGCTTTTATTTTTTATTTTGAGAGGGTCTTGCTAACTTACGCAGGCTGTGTCTGTCCTTGAACTGGCCTCTTGCCTCCCAGGTCACTGGGATTAGAAGTGTGTGCCATGATGCCTGACTGGTCTTTCATTTTTGCTAACACCATGCTCCCCAAGGTGAGCAACTTCTTAAGTGTTAATTGGATATTTGGGTTTCTCTATTGAGAATTTTTCTTTCCTACGTCTTGTGTACGTTTTTATTTTTTGTTTTGTTTTATTTTTGAGCCATAATCTCACTATGTAGCCAAGGCTGGCCTCAAACTCACAATCCTCCTTCCTCAGCCTCCTTAGTGCTGGAATTACAGGTGTGCACCGCGGCACTTGGCCTTGAGCAGGTCTTGCAGGAGCTGAGGGGTGAGCCATACGGTTATCAGGGAGGCACATTCCAGTCAGAAGGACCAGCGTGGGCCTGTGGGGAGTGTGGTTCTGTCTCGCACGATGGTGCAGGAGGATAGCAGGGCTGGGTGGTGAGAGTGGGCAGGCCGCAGCAGGACTCCAGCTTTCATCAGCTGGTTGAGGTGGGGCCGAGAGGGCAGCAGATCAGCCTGCTGTTGCTCTCGTGTCTGTGAGGCATGGTGTGGCTGTGGCTCGGAACAGGTGGCAGCGACAGAAGCGGTGAGGAATGGCTTCCCGGGGCACTTTGAAGGGTGGGCCAGCAGGATCAGATGGGGATGTAAAGAAAGAGGACTTGGGGTGGAGTCAGCTGCAGACACGGCTCGTGGCCGACTCTGAAACGGTGCAGAACAGGGTTGCCCTTCCTGTGGCCTCCCATCTGTGCCCATTGCTGAGTTTTAGCCTGAACAAATGGGAAGATGGGATGCCCGCCAGAGATGAGGTGGTGCTGGTGTTGCCAGGGAGTGGAGGAGCCCCTGGGGACGTGCGAAGCTGCGATGTCCCAGGTGGTGTGGGGAAGATCTGGGGGAGGGACGGGGGCGGCAGTTGCCAGTGCAGGATGGTGCCAGAAGCCATGGCACCAGCTGAGATCTCTGAGGCAGGCAGTGCCCGTAGCGTGGAAGACTTGCTGAAGGGATGAGCATATTACTTCTCAAGGCCACCACTAGCCAGGAGGAAAGAGCTTACTACACAGTAACAGGGCCCGAGACACACAAGTCTCATCTGGGGCTGGGGAGCGCGTGCTAGGGAGCCCATGGGTCTGCTGCTGGCCCTGCCGGTGCCGCCGGCCTTCCTTTCCTCTGTGCCTCAGCCACCAGGCAGGAGGGCACACTCGCGCTGGCTCTTCCCCCTCTTAAGGCTTCACTGGAGGCACCTCGGGAGCACAGGCTCCTGCCCCTCCCCTTCCCTTGCCTGTGCTTGTTATGGGCTCCCTTGTACTTCCCGTTCCCTTGTCCACTGTGGACCCAAGGGACAATTCTTTCAGTGGTGCATTTGCTGCAACCCTAGAATCTTTTGCTTCCTTGACAGGCCTTCAGTTCTGTCTGTTCCTTAGGGACTCGCTGCTCAGAGCATGGTGTATGGACCAGAGCATTGACATTGTCTGGGACCTTGCCAGAAACATAGAATCACAGGTTCCACCCCAGACCTGAGATTCAGACCCCTGAGTCAGAACCTGCATGTACGGGGGTCCTCAGGTGGGGTGTGCACCCAGAGCAGTGTGGAGGCCTCCACCTGCAGGTTTACTTTCTTCACGCCTGGTGGGCAAGCATTGCTAAAGAAATTCATGGATTCTGGCACGAAGGGGCTCTAGATTCACAATTTACTTAGTCTCTAAAAGACACCTCTGTTTCTCCATCTTACGTTAGGGCTAAATAAGCAAAGGGGAAAAATAACTTTACCTGATTTATGCAAGGGATTACCTCCACCCAAGAAGGTGAAATTTCTTCTCCAAAAGAACATAGAACCCAGACTGCCATTCAGCAACTTGCCCAACAGGTATCTGAGTGACTGTCAGAGAGCACTGGTCTCAGTCACCTGGGAACTCTTCCTCCTGCACACGGAGGGCATGCGCCAGAGGGCAGAGGGGCTCTGGGGTCCTTGGAGAGAAGCTCCAGCCTTGGGACTGGCTTGTAGGTGAGGGGTCAGACCCAGGGCTGTTTCCTCAATGTCTTCCAGCCCTAGCAGACAGTGATGGCGCACTATTAAAAGGGGGCAGGAGCCAGGCATGGTGGTGCACACCAGAGATGTGGGAGGAGGAGGGAGGAGGATCACGAGTTCGAGGCCAGAGGCAGCCTGTGTAATTGAGCAAGACCCTGTCTCAAGAAAAAGATAAATAAGGGGCTGGAGGTGAAGCTCAGTGGCAGAGCACTTGCAAAAGGATGTGTGAGGCTCTGGGTTCAACTCCCCAGTACTGAAAAAAAAAAAAAAAAAGCAAGAAAAAGGAAAGAAAGAAAAGAAAGAAGGAAAGAAAAGGGGTCAGAAGAGAAAGTAAAGAGGGTGAATAAGATGTGTGCTTTTCTGAGATTGTAATTCTTTACACAGCTTTCTAAATGTCCATTTTTGGAAGGCAGAGGGGACAAGGAAATGATGTTTAGCTAGATATACATAAATCACTCCCACACGTCTGTCAGCTGGTGGTGCTGTAGGGGCTTACGTGCTGCTGTGCTGCTGAAAGCTATGCCACCGGTGTCTCAGATACCAGCAGGGCCACCCATGATGGACAGGTTTCCACTGAGCTTCCAGGCTAGGACAGACTATGACAAAGGACCTGGCAGCCCGCTCCCAAAACAATTAGCCATTGAAAACCCCATGGATAGCAGGGAAGCACTGTCAAATGGAGTGCCAGAAGATGAGCCCCCAGGCTGGAAGGCATTCAAGAGATGACTGGGGAAGAGTTGCCTCCTCAAAATAGAGTCGACCTTAGTGATGGCAATGGAGTAAAGCCCTTGGGACCTCCTTTGGCTGTTGTGGCTGCAACAGTGGACTCAAACATAAAAAGAGTGTTCCTGGCACAGTGTCGGGTAGTGTTTCGTTCTGTTGTACACAGGGTCACTATGAGTCAGATCTGACTCCACAGCACCTAACGACAACATGCCTAAATCATCACAAAACCTAATTTGCTCTAATACTTCTGATAAGAAGAGAACTTGGTTAGTGCTGGTTTGGCTGCCCAGCCTTCTCCCTGCACGTGAGTGACAGCAAGGGGAGAGAACAGAAGGTGGAGGACATGACTGGTGTGAAGACTGATGGTGACTTCGAACTTGTAAACACTGCTACAGAATGTTTTTTTGAATAGATAAAAAATATTTGCCAATGATACTTCAAATGTCAAGATTTCTTTTGTTATGCTAATAACATAATAAGAGGAAGAAGATGGCTTTAGGCCAGGCATAGTGGCACACACCTCTCATCCCAGGGACTTGGGAGGCTGAGGCAAGAGGATTATGAGTTTGAGGCCAGAGGCAGCCTTTGTAACTTAGTGAGACCCTGTGTCAAAATAAAATAATAAAGAATGGTCTGGGGCTGTAACCCCCTGGGTTCAACCCCAAGTACAGCAAAAAAGTTAATTAACTAATTTAAAAAGAATGATTTTAGATTGTAGATTTGCAATTGACTTTATTTTAAATTGACAATTTGTAAACAGAAAGAGTTCTTTGGCAGTGTCCCTGGCCCGCTGACTGACAGCTGCATGTTCCACTTGACAGCCCAGACATAGCAGCCCTGTGCACCTGCACGTTTCTCTCTCTCTGCCCCAGAGGTGGGGCTTTTGCTTCTTCCCCCAGAGCCCTGGGATCCACGGGCCCATGAGACGGCCTCGGCCTAGTGTGCTCACGTGTGCAGCCAGGACTGTAAGGGACTGTGGCGTAAACCTCTAGAAGGACAAGCGTGTTCTTTACGTGGCTGGCACTTTGAACACAGATGCCCATAGGAAACATTTCTGCGTTTGCTTTTCTACAGCTGGATAATGGTGCCCTCTCCACGGCCATCAACGGACCTGCTTTTCCCTCGGGACCAACTCTCCCAGGACCACCCAAAATAACTTTGGCTGGGTAAGGATTAAAAGCAATAAATTGCCACTTCCTTTAGCACATGAGTTTAAGATGCTTTTGTGTACATTGGGGCTTCCTTCTGCATTAGAAAATTGGCTTCACCTGCAAACCTTCATGGCTTCTGAAGGATCAGTTGTCATCTGAGCAGGCCACGGATGATGCCACGGGCACGTGTGCTGGTGTGGCTGCAGAAGCCCATCTGTAATCGCTCTTTGTTCCTCCTCCACCGTCTGCTGGCCTGTGCCGGCGTTGCAGGGGTTCATGGACGTTTCTGGCTCTTTCTTAATTTCGTGTGGATTTAAGCTGTGCTCAGGTGTCTCTTTTTTTGCTGTCATCAATGCAAGTCATGCAGTGGTAGTGCTGAACATGGACAGTGGCCTGCAGAGCTGCCTCTGCCTGTCACCTCTCATGCTAAGTCAGCACACACTCCGTGGCGGGGGTTGCACGTGACTCTGTCCACACAATCTCAAGATAGACATGGACTGCACTTAGCCAGGACCTGTCTGACCATTTTAAAGTTGTGTTTATAACTGTAACTAATTTAACCAAGTGGGTTGAAAGGCTGTGGCGTTCACATTTAAGTACTAACTGCATGTTGTCTGTGGAGGCCGGCCTGCTCCAGCCTCCCAGGGCATTCACCTGGGCTGAAGGCCAGCAGGCCAAGCACCCTGCCAAGTGCAGCCTGTGGCAGTTTGGGGCAGGGAGCGAGCCAGCAGGTGCATGGACTCGGGAGGGCAGCTGCAAGTCAGCCCGTGCCTTGGCCTCTGCGGTTCTTGCTGGGACTTGCTGCTTCGGCCATAGCCGTGGCTGTTTCAGCTGGTGCGATGCGGGCCTGTCAGTGGGAGACGTTCGAGAGTGTGCTGCAGTGGGACTGTGTGGAGCCATCCTCGCCCCCTATCTGGGTGTGGCGGATTCATGGGGATGAGGGAGCTGACTGCAACTGACCCTCTCCTCATGGCTGTTGACATTTCTGGATGAAACAGAAACGTCCTGAGCAGCGCCCAGGTCCTGCTGACCACGCTGCCTGTTTGGATGCACAGGAGAGGCCGAGCTGTCACAAGCCGCAGGATGTTCGCTGCGGCTTTGTTGTAACCTGAGGGCATGGGTCAGCCGTATTGCCCTGCTGTATGCTTTATCATGACCAGAGTGTTCAAGGAAACATGGCACGTCAATACTTGCTGTGCCCTCCTGATTACAGTGCCAGCTGAGGCTTCTCTGTGGTGCGGTTGATGTGGATTTTCACAGGAGCAGTTTTCTTTATGGCATACTTTTTCTTTTTCCTTTCCCCCTCACCCTCTTCCTCCTCAATCTATATTATTATTGTTGTCAGGTGCCGTTGGGTTGGTACTGGACTCATAGCGACCCTCTGTACAACAGGTGAAACAGTATTGTCAGTTCTTCTCTGCTATTCATACGGTTTTCAATGGCTGATTGTTTTTTGGGAGTGGGCTGCTGGGTCCTTCTCCTAAGCCTACAGCACCTAATGTTCCCAGGTGGTCTCGCATCCAAGTACTAACCAGGCTCGACCCTGCTTAGTTTCCAAGATCTCATGGGATCAGATGCCCCAGTGGTATGGCTGCAGGCCAATCTGTATTAGGTTTTCTCAATTAGTCATATGTTTTTCTTTATTTTGGAGTAATTATACAAGCCACAAAAGCTTTTCCTATTATAAATGATGTGTCAGGAACAACATGGGCTTTGTGTTTGTTTTCTTTTGTTGTGAATAATTATTGATTCTCTGTCACGCCACTGAATCAGCCCTGACATTTTTATCTCAGTATCCACAATGCTGATGGCATTCTGGAACATCTGCCAATTTATTACTTGTGGGAAGGGAGCAGTCGGAGAACTGTGGGCTGTGGTTTCACTCTGCAGGGTCCCCTGCCATGCCTAAGTCACTGCTGCTCTGCTCTTCCTGGGCTGCCTTAACCCCCTTTTGACTTCCATGAGATAACAGGGTCAGACTAGATCTGAAAAGATCAGAAAGGAAACTCCATCAGCCCAGAATGTTCTAGTACATCTAAGCAATTAGATAACATAGCAGCAGGTCCACTGGGGCTTCAAGGCCCCAGTCATCATTCCTACTGCTGGGTGGTGAGTGGCACATTTATTAACCTTTTATTATCACATTGCTCAACCCCCTTGGAACAAGCATTCATGTCCTGCCACTCTGCACAGCTTCAACATTTGATTATCGGTCAGGAACAAATGTGAGTCTTAACATGAGGTTGATGCCATCATTTTTGGTAACACAGTAAACATCATAGGAAAGGTTACCCAGGGGGCTGCATCCCTGGAAATTGTTCCTTAAAGATGAGGTTTTATCTCATCGTGGTGTAGTTCACCTATAACACCTTTGTGAGGCAGAGTAGCTGGATCTCAAATAACACTTCTAACTCTTTCAGTTTTAGGTTGGCACTGAGACAGTCATCCAGTCTTGAAGCTGTTCCCAGCTTACTTGTGTTGAGGTCAATGAGTCCCCTCCTGGCCCCTCACACACACCGCTCATTCCTACTGTGGTGTCTCTGCTCACGTCTTCTTTCCACTGAGTCACCTACTCAGCTGACGATAAAACCCTCAACCTGAGGAACTGATGGACTGTGGTACTACCTTCTGCGGTAGTCTGTTGTAACTTCTTCCGTCTGCGTTAAGACGTCTGTCTCTGAATTTCCCGAGCCTCTCCCGTCAGTTTGGCAGTAGATGGTAGGCTGTGTCATGTCCTCATAGATTTCAGGCATCCATATCTCATGTCCCTGGTAATTGGATGGCGTCTCCAGGCCAGGCACTGTAAATTCAAACAGCATTTGGGCTTCAGTGTCCTCTGAAGCCTTGATCACATCCTGGCATGAGGTGACTCTAAGCCAAACCATGCTGGCCCTTCCTGTCACTGTAGATGCTCACAGTACTCCACTCCCTCTTTCCGCAATTCTGGCAGCGCTCCACATGCCCCCCTCTCGTCTAAAGGATTAAAGTCTGGACATGAAAAGCCAGGCCCTGCTGTGCCCCGCTTGAGGCAGATCTGGGGGTGCTGAGGACTGGAGCAGGGAGGTGGGCTCAGCTCTCTCCTCTGCACAGGCCCAGCTCTGCCTGGCCTGTGGGTGGGCGATGCACCGCCTCCAGCCCCGTGTGGATAGAAAAGACCAAACTAGATGAACACCACGAGTAGAGCATTGACCGACCTGTCTTAAAAATGGAAGCTGTCCGCGGAAGAGCTGGCCATTAGCAGCCTGGCCCCGTGTCAGGTACCTGAGCTCTTTCCAGTGTGGGGCGCTCACTAGACAGGCACAGGCAATGAGACCCAGGAGGACAAACCTCACCCAGGTGGAGTCCCTGCCAGAGTGCAGAGGGCGAGAGGCTGGGGTCAGCGGCTTGGGCTTGACAAGAGCGAGATGACAAACCAGGACAGCCGAGGGTGGGGGCCCAGAGGACAGGGGCAGGACAGAGGCATGGCCTCTCTTCAGAGTTTGCGTGAGTTACAGCCATGTGGCTCATCACATGCTCAGTGTCTCTCTAGTTCCAGTTAGGCCTGCGAGACCTGAGGAGGCCTCGTGCAGAGGCAGCTGTGTCCTGGACAGGGGAAGCCTGCTGTGTAGGCCTGGGCAGGGGGGTACCACGCCATGCCGCAGGCACCCAGCCACAGCCACACGGTGCTGGGCGAGCCCTCACCACACTCTGGCTTCTCCTCCTGCGCCCTCCTTCCCACCACCACCCACTCAGCTTCTAGATCACTGAGGTTCCCACTTCCCACGGTGAGCACCGCCTCTGGACAGTGTTCACGAAGCTGCCACCGCCACATTTGCAAAACACAGAGACACACTAGGGGAGGTATTCCCCTCCTCTAATGCCCCCGGAGGTCACTGCCATCTGATCCCCACTTGCAGTTAGGAGGCACTTGTAATAATCCCTTCCTAAAATGAGAGAGGCCCCCAAAACCACAAGACCCTCAGAACACGCTTGGGCGCTGCTGGTCACACACAGGGCTGCAGCTTTACCGCTGGTCTGTAGGACCAGGGGCGATGGTTCACCTGTTGTTCTTTGATGCATCCTTCCCAGTAGTGTTCAGATTGCGGGGAAAGGCCCTGTGGTGGGGGAGGGCACAGAGAGGCTTAAACAGGTCAAGGGAGAAGCTTCAGGAAATCTTCCGGAAGTGTGAACAACAGTAGCAACCTGCTGGCCCTGCTGGACTGCCAGGCATGCGTGGTGAGCCTAGCTAGGCTAGTTGTGACCTATTGGTGCCGGTTGCATTTCATGATCAGGTGCCTGTAGTTAATACCTGTAGATGTCTGGTGTTGAAATTCTCAATGTTTGTTCAAAAACACCAGCTCTTAGCTAATTCTCTTCTTAAAGAGCAATCATCTGAATACATTTTCTTTTTTAATCTTTATAGAGTAACTCTTAGTTCATGGGACACAAAGTCTAAAAAGCCATGTAACTGTACCAAATCCCAGTGTCTGAAATTGTAAGTAATCACAAATCCTTCATTATTAAATATGAATAAGGTTGTTTAGAAATCAGTAAGCATAGTGCAGTGTAGACAAATCTGAACGGCAAGCGTGTACATGCTGCAGTTAATTCTCAATGGCTGCATCCCTCCACTCACCCTAAGTGAGAACAGGCTGAAGCCACACTTATGCCACGGACCTGGTTCCGAGCTCTTGGCCGATTAACTTGAAGTACAACAATGTCTGCCCTGTCCTTGGTTTTGATTTATAACCTCTTGCCCCCGTGGGCATTGCTGAGCATTAACTGTAACATTTCCACACTCCACATTCTATTTTCTAAGAGTCTGATGGACTGGTTTACCCTATATTGACATTTTCTCAGAAAAGTTCTGCTTCTGGGTGCCAACTCCCTCCCAGGCGGCTCAGACCAGGGGACAGTAGGGCAGACTGGCCAGCAGAATCATGGGCCAGAAGCAAGGCAACATGACTGCAATGGAGGTGGCCCCTGCCTTTGGCACGGCCGCGCTCCGAACCTCCGTTCCTGTCACGCTGCGAGGTGGCGAGTTTGTAATTCACGCTGCCTGCCCGGCTCGCAGCTCTTGCCTTGGGCTGCTCCTGTTCTGCCCTTCTGCCCACCTGGCCTTGGTGCCATGGTGGAGGGGAGGACATGTCCCAGACCAGTGTCTGACGACCTAACCGCGTCTCCACACCATTTCTCCGTTGCAGAGCTCCGCTGAAGCCACTGAGAGCTCCGTGGATGGGACAGTGATGTGGGTGACGGTCCAGAATGTGAAACGTGGGCCACAAAGCAAAATGAAAGACAGACTGACTTTCAAAGAGTCATGCTCAGATCTGGGGTTGACTGAAAACATTTCAGCTGTCACTGATGTAGTCTGAATGCAAGCCACGGGCCCCTGTGGACATTGGGAACATCGAGAGGCAACTAACTGACCAGGAAACTCTAAAGGGCAGCTGCGGGAAGGGAGCGGGGAGCAGGGGCAGTGCCTCCAGTGACAGAGCAGATGGCTCCTGGGGACAGGTACTCTTCAGCGGCTGGCTGGTTTTGGGGACTAAGCAGGTCAAATACTCATGAAGCCTAGAGCAAGGTATACACTGTAATTGCGGCCTTTCTTAAGTGTTATGTATTTTAAGCAATGATTTGCTTCACAATTAGTTTATTAAAGTATCTACTGTCAAAACCCACTTTTATAACAGGAGTTTTGAGGTGAGCAGTAATGTAAATGTTAAATCTTACATCTTTGCACAGTAATTACATAGAGTAAAAGGGAGCCTCCCCACTGCGTGGAGGGAGGGCTGCTCTTTCGTGGCAACTTTGAATGTGGGGATTGGTTTTATACTGTGGGTACAGTTCTTTTTTTCAGGATAGTTTTCATTGTCCCTTTTGTAGATTGAGTTTAAGCTACTCCAAACTTGGCTTGTGTAAGCATCCCAGCATCCTCCGTTCTGACTCCATTTTTGCCGAGATGTTGGGTGGGACTGGGTGGGATTTTTTTGTTGCATTTTTTACCTCAGGATTTCAGTTACAATTGCACAATCTCCAGTGTTGCTTCCTTACCTGGCCTTTTGTCTATGACGAACCAGATTAATTATTGCTACCAGAATTGCATGGAATGGAAGGTCAAGGCTGGATGGTTTTTTAATATATAGTTTCCTATTACTTATGCTTTTGATTTCTTCCTTTATATGTTAAAATATTGAATAATTTATATTCTATAGCTTATAATTCTAAGGCAGCACTCTACCACTGAGCTATGTCTCCAGTGTATAGCTTCTAATTCTAATCATTGAAATCCCTGCTTATCTGGTTCTGTTGTTTGTTTCCGGAGTTTTCTTCATGTATTTTGTGACTTAGCGTGTGTGTGAATTATAATCAATAAAATTTTAAATGCTGGAATTCTTTGCGGCTTGGCTTGAGGATGCATTCCTCCAGAGGAACTGGCGGGAGCTGGGTAGTTCTTCTCTGGGACAACTTAAAATTTTGGCTAATTGTTTTTCTTTTAGGTGGCACAGCATGAATTCAGATTGACGCCTCAATGAGCCTTCCTTCCCCAGCCAACACCCATGGACAAGTGTTGTAGCCATTGGTTTGCAGGGGATTTTTCCTAGGTCACTCTTTCCCTCGGTGGAGCCCTCCACTGTTCACTTATGTGTAGACTGTGGAGCTCATGCTGCATATTGACTGTGCCTAGACTTTGGCTTAATATATATAAAGCACCGAGAGCAGATGATAAATGTTCTTATGCGTATTTGCCATTGTTAGAGTTATTCCCCATCCTTCCCCTGAGTAGCATTTAAAACCGAAGCCTTTAGTTGCTGAGTTCTATGATATCTGAAAGGAGCTGTGGCCTTCCGCTTTAGCTTGACCCTCTGGATTTTTGCTTTTGTTTTGTTTTGTTTTTTGCAGTATTAGAGGTTGAACACAGGGCCTTACGAATGCGAGGCAAGTGCTCCACTGCTGAGCTGTACCTCAGCTCCCTCTTCATTTCTGAGACAGCATAGGCTGTCTTTGGTCTCAAACCTCCTGCCTCAGCCTCCTGAGTAGCTAGGATTACAGACGTGTGTCACTGTGTCTGGCTTGTTGCTGCTGCTGCTGCTGCTGCTGCTGCTGCTGCTGCTGCTGCTGCTGCTGCTGCTGCTGCTTCTTTTTGTTTTTGTTTTTTGTCTTCTGAGGAGTTTCCTTAATTTAAAAGAAAAATAAATTTTTCCATCATTTTTTACCTGCTCATCTAAACATCTAAAACGTTTCAAATATTTAATTGAATGTTTTGAATATTTTGTAGTAGGTGATTTGTCATTATGGCCAGTGAACTGAGAATGAGTTTAAAATATGGGTCATCATGGGTTTTTCTCAGCCACCAAGATTCTCCTGTTCAGGACACATGTGCGCATGGGTGTGATCACGGCACAGGGGATCACGCGCATTTCCTTGAACAGCACTGTCAATCACCCCTGGACAGGCAACAGGGCAGGATTGCCCAAAAAGTGGCACAGTCACCAATCTGCCAGCACGGGGCCAATCTGGACGCTGAGGCCGCATCTGTAATGGAACCATGTTCATCCCATGCGCCACAGCCACAGGCAGAGGAGGATATGAACCCTTGGATCTGAGGCAGGTGGGGAGCCTGAGACCAGGGCGCGCAGCCACCTTTGCAGCTCTCTTCTCTCGGCTGCCACCACTGCTGCTACCAGCTTGGCTATAGCAGTCTGGGGCTATTTGCAGAGGGGAGCGATACGGCTGAGGAGGGCAAATCATCTGCACGGGGGCAGGGCAGGAGCAGCCGCGTGCCGAGGGGCCCAGGTCTGCATTCCGACCCTAGAAATGGGGTTTTTACCCAGCTGATGTTTTACCCCTCAGAAACAGGCACCTGTGCTGCACTGCAAGTCTGTGAAGATGGCAACTATGTCTTGTATACTCCTGCATCTCAGGTCCAGCGCCAGGCTGGTGTCCAGTGACACGCTCAGTGTACACTGCTCCAGGAGAGTTGAATGCAGTGCAGATGACCACTTGTCTTCATTGCTGTGCCTCTTTGTACCTTGTTCGAGAAATGATCATATCTCAAAGTCAGAGAGGTGTGCTGTTAAGAGTTCTAATGGTCTTAAAGGTTGGTTTTTTGCCATTGAGCCTTAACACACCTTTAGTTGATTTCTGTGAACAGCATTAGGTGGGATTCAATATTCTTTATTTCTGTTATAGATGTTTCGTTGTCTAGCCCCATTTCTTGCAAAACACTAATATTGTCCCCAACAATCTTCAGGGTGACTCCTGTCAGCTATCAAGGCTTGTTGACACACATGGGTCTGGTTTCTCGTTCTCAGTCCTGCGCCACGTGGGGATCCCACATCTTACATTTCCTTCACCTTTCTCTATAAACAATCACCTTGTCTGCAGGTAAGAACTGTGGTATATTTTCCCATCTTTATAGTCTTTACCTTTTTCTTTGTCTATTGCATTGGCTAGGACCTCGCAGGAGTGATGAATGTAAGTACTGGTACTTTATAGGCTTGCTTATGATTGTAATAGAAATACTTGTAAAATTGCCCTTCCCTAAATAAGATTTTTGCTGTAGGCTGTTGAGAGAAACTTTGTATTAGCTAGAGTACATGCTCAGCTGCTGTAACAAAGACTCTTAACCTACAACCATTTCAGGATTAATATGGCAGCTAATCAATATTATCATCTCAGGCCCCTTTGTCGCTTCCTCTAACAGCCAAAATGTTGTTGTTTGGTGCTGTTAAGTCGGTGTCCAACTCATAGTGACCCTACGTACAACATACTTGTAAAATTGCCCTTCCCTAAATAAGATTTTTGCTGTAGGCTGTTGAGAGAAACTTTGTATTAGCTAGAGTACATGCTCAGCTGCTGTAAGACTCTTAACCTACAACCATTTCAGGATTAATATGGCAGCTAATCAATATTATCATCTCAGGCCCCTTTGTCGCTTCCTCTAACAGCCAAAATGTTATTGTTGTTTGGTGCTGTTAAGTCGGTGTCCAACTCATAGTGACCCTACGTACAACAGGCGAAACCCTCTTGTCAGTGCTTCTCTGCTGTTCATAGGGTTTTCAATGGCTGATTGTTTTTGGGAGTGGGTTGCCAGGTCCTTCTCCCAAACCTACAGCACCTGGTGTTCCCAGGCAGTCTCCCATCCAAGTACTAACCAAGCCCAACCCTGCTCAGCTTCCGAAATCTGATGGGATCAGATGCCACAGTGGTACAGTCAGAATAGGGTGTTCCATTTTGTGATCTATGAAGGCTGCACCAGATCCTACCCTCACATTCATCTTCCAGCAATTAGGGAAGAAAGATGAGGTGCTCTTTACCTTTCAAGGCATAACCATAAATTGCTATAATCCCTTCTACTCACACCCCACTGCCTAGAATCTAGTCATGTGGTCAGGCCAAGCTATATAGGAAGCTGGGATATGTAGCGATTAATTAATTAATTGATTAAGTCTTCCTTCCTTTCCTTTATTTGTTTAGAGAGTCTTACGAGGTATCATAGGCTGGCCGCAGCCCTCCTGCCCTAGCCTCAGAAATGTAGTCATGAGCTGGGCCAGTCATATGCTGGACTAAAATTGCTGTCACTGTGGGATAGGGGGCAGGTAGACATTGCAGATGCCACTGGCCTGTCTATCCCCTGTCCTTCTCAGGTTGAGGACATTTCCTTCCAGTACCACTTTCCTGGGGGTTTGCTCTTCTTGTTATCATTATATTTGTAATAAATGATGGATTTTACTAAATGTTTTCCTGCATTTATTCAAATGAACAGGTATTCCTGCCTTTTTAGTTGTATAATATCTATTACAATGAGCTTTCCAGTGTTAACCACCCCTGTACGCAGGCCTTGAACTCCACTTGATCCTGTTGCTCTAATGTTACCTTTGAGTGTGCTGCAAGATTTGATTCTCTAGGATTTTTGCACTTTTGTCCAGGAGAGAGACACACCTGTATTTTTCCTTTCTCACATTCTCTGTATGTCTCTGTTTCATTGGGGTCATCCTGCCTAATGCAATGCAGCGTCTACGCCTCCCTCCTGACCTTGCACGCCTCTCTCCTCCAGCTTCTGAAAGTGTAAGGTGGGGCTGATTTGCTCATGGACCCTGCCTGCTGTCTTTGGGATTGGAGTGGGGAAGCAGCTGTGCCATTCATTTGCTTTCTTTAAGAGCTATTGTGTTCTTTAAGCTTTATATTTCTTCCTGAGTCAATTTTGATACTTAATGTTTTTCTTGAAAACTACTGAATGCTTTAAAATTTCAAATATATATAGCTATTCTCATTTTGTTTAAAAACTGTCTTTATAGTTGTAGCCCTTTAAATTTTCTTGTTTTATTTTCTACTATCAGTTATTTGTATTTTTCTCTTTCTGATGAGTCTCACTACAGGTTTATCTCTTCGGAGCCCCAGCTGTGGGTTTCTCAATTTCCTCCCTGTGTTCTCTCATGAGACCGTGCTGGGCTCTTTACTGTCTGTCTTAGGTGTGGTGTGCTTGCTGCACGAATCCAACCACCCCTCTTTACTTCCTCGGCCGTGATGTGCCTCCCTCCTGCCTGCCTCTCCCTGCGCAGCCTCCGCAGTCTGTCACACCGGAAGCCTCCTTGCCTCCTTGCCTGTCTGCTGACCTTTGGGGTGGCTTGCGTTCGGAGTTGGGCACAGGCTGACTGGGTGAGTCCTGATGACTCGGGGAGGGGGTGATGTTGCTCTCAGCGGCTTCCTCCAGGGTGATGTGACAAGGCAGTTCAGGGGGAGCCTCAAGCTTGCCTCCCCAGATCCTTTTTCTTGGGCTTGGCAGAGGCCTGCAAAGCAGCTTTCCTAATCCTGTGAAAATTGAAATGCTGAGGAGGAAAAGAAACCTCACAACTTCCATCTCCCCATTCTGTGCCCCAGCGCCCTGGTCCTCTGCCATTGTGCCCCAGAGCATGACTTCCAGCCGATCTCACCAGTGCTGGGAACAGGGAGGCGTCTGGGGACTGAGGCCCTCCTGAGCCCCCCACCTGTCCTGCCCAGAGGGCCTAGGCCCCACCTGGCCAGGCTCTCAGGCTGCTCTGGACTGTGTCCTGCTGGCTTAGGGTTCTGGGTCTCACCCCAAATTCCA
The DNA here is from genome assembly GCA_007922755.1 of Pedetes capensis. Taxonomy (NCBI): domain Eukaryota; kingdom Metazoa; phylum Chordata; class Mammalia; order Rodentia; family Pedetidae; genus Pedetes; species Pedetes capensis. Next base: position 58,949 of record VMDO01006917.1, on the reverse strand, counting down.
CCCCTGGATCTCCTCTCAGTGTCCCCACCATAGCAGCCAGGAAGGCCCCGCAGAGGCCTGCAGAGGGGGACCAGGGACAGCTCCGCTCCTCCCTCGGGTGGGGCAGGCTTGTGGCTTGTTATCCCACTGGGAGGCTGCCTTCAGGGTCCTCATGATGGGGTGGCCTTGTAGCCCGACTTGTCTCCTGTGTCCCACATGGGGCCCTGGCCCGGTGCCCCGAGAGCCATGGAACTCACGTCTCTGGCATCGTGGCTCCTGCCATGTGGGCTCTGGTGGTCCCCTCCACTCCTGGGGGGCGTGGAAATGATGAATACACGAATCGTGCCTGGGCTCCTCCCCGAGGCTTCTGCAGACACCAGGCCCTCCCACACTCGCCCGGCCTCCATCCCTCCATCCCAGGGCGTCCTCCACAGCGCTGCGGCTGGCACCTGAGCCCCGTGGTGTCCATCTGCAGACGCAGAGCACTAGGGAAAGCCTGGGTTGTAAGCGCTTGTCTGGTCTTGTCATACACCAAAGCCGGGGAGCAGCGGGCAGGCTTCCCAGTGCCCCTGAGGGTGTAGGTTGGAAGCAGGATCTTAGGAGTGCTGGCCTCGAGGTGAAGTCTGACATTTGCCCACATGGAGAAAATGTAAGCACAGGCCTAGGGACACCTCTGTGCATAGGACCCAGTGTCTCAATGACGATGCATGAAGCAGTTAATGACCATAGAGGTGGGAAACCCAGTAGAGAAGGCCCTCAGCATTGCCAGTCTGCCCTTGTGACCCCAGGAATCCCAGGGCACGTGGCACTCTAGCAGGGTTCCACACCAGAGTTGTGTAGAATCTGAAGGTCGGGACCACCCTTGCCGTACGACAGAGTCACAGGAGGCGTCTCAGGGTTCATTTCTTCCCCCACTCCCTCTTTTCCTCTGCTCGTTCACAGACATGGAATGAACTTCAGATGGAGCCTAGGTGAGGTCCTGCCCGTGGGTTTCCACCCAGTCAGGGTCTGGTGAAGACAGGCACCCCTCTTCAGCTGCTGGATGCCTGGGAGCATTGCCTGGAAAATGGCCCTTTGCTCTTTGGTGTTTCCACTCACCAACTCAGGCTCTGGGGAAAATGGCAGAGGGTGCCTGGGGGCCAGAGACCCCCAACAGCAGTGGACATCTTCCGGGAAATCATTTTGCTTTGCAAAATCTTCTGTTATGACGCCAATGGCTTTCCCCAGTTCCTTTCTCCTGTGTGAGTCACTGTGGAACAGCGCCCCCCACTGGCCCAGCTTTCACATACAGAGGCAGCAGGAAGCCCTGGCAGTCAGTTGTCCTGACTGCTGCTCGGCTGCCCCTGCCCTGCTCATCACTGCCTGGCCAGCGGTGCTCCCTGGACTCACGCTGCTGTTTGCTTCCCAGGTACTGCGATTGCTTCGCCAGCGGGGACTTCTGCAAGAACTGCAACTGTAATAACTGTTGCAACAACTTACGTCATGAAATCGACCGGTTTAAAGCCATTAAGGTAAGACATTTCAGAAGCATTTAGAAGCGTGGGAGATGTTCATGAACTGATCTCCAGAGATCCCTAATCTCAATACTGGAAAAACCCAAAGTGCTGAAGAGCATGTACCGTGGCTTTGGCTCTCTTCTTGCCGTGGGGACGCCAGCCGTGACAAGGGGTTGTAATGAAAGCAGCAGGCAGAGAAAGGTCTTTGTCCCCCACCAGGTGGGATGGCCTCGGGGATGCGGTGGAGTCCAGGGAGGTCCTGGTTCAGTAACATGCCTGGGGGTTAGAATTTGGGGCATGCTGTTTAGCAGGTGAGCTGGACCTGGAGCAGTGTGGTTTGAAAAGATGGAGTCTCTCCTCCACGAAGAGGACTGCAGAGAGTACTCGGTCCCCCATAGTTGAGTTTCACACCCATTGGCCTCAGGTGGGAGGGAGGTCGGCTGGCCCAAAAGGCCACTCTGTTGAAGCTAAGTACAGAAGCTTGAGGGTCCATCACCAGGAAGGAGGGACAGTGAGAGGGGGCTTGAGCCTGCCACAGGGAGATGATCCTGGGTCCCTCTAACTTACGCTGCAATAGAGGGCCGCCAGCTACAGACTCAAGAAGACCTTTGGCAAAGAGGCCAAACTGATCCTGTGCCACGGTTGATCTGTTGATTCTTTTTTTTTAAATAACTTAATTCCCCTCCTGGGCTATGAATAAATAACTTAAAATACCTTGTCAGTTTTGCTATGTGAGACCTGGAGGCTGGAAGAAAATGATGAACCACGTAAGCTCAGTCACTTTTTCTGAGAGGGAAAGGATAGAATTTACAATAAAAGCGCCAAGGTTTTGTTTGAACTTGGAATTCTCATTCCCCGCTGGCAGGAATATAAACTGGTATAATCACTGTGGGAAATTATTTGGCAGTAGCTACTGCAGTGAAATCTGTCTATACTACAACCCAGTGGTTTCTTTCCTAAAGACATAGCCAATAGCAACGAGTGAAATAGTCACCAAAAGACTTGTACAAGAAAGTGCAGAGCAACTTCATTCATAGTAGCCACAGAAAACAAGCTAACAAAGAAACCTGAAACAAGCCCAGTGCCCTCAGTGGTGGCCTGGAGAGAGCCAGGGGGCCTATGGTAGAACAGGAGGCTGCGTGTCAGAGGCAGCTCCAGCTAAGAGCAACTGCACAGGCACCACGCTGAGGAAAGAGGCCAGCACAGGAGGAGATGCTGAGGGGGTAGAAGCAGGGAGTAGACGAGGGGTGGTAAGCCTGTCATCCTGGCGACTCCGGAGGCAGAGGCAGGTGGATCACAAATCCGAGGCCAGAGGCGGCCTGTGTAACTTAGCAAGACCCTGTTGCAAAATTTAAAAAAAGTAAAAAAGGGCTGGGGTTGCAGCTCAGTGGTAGAGCACTGGCAAAGTATGTGTGAGGCCCTGGGTCCAGCCCTGGCCCCATATCACAAAAAAAAAAAAAAAAAAAAAAAAAAAGAGGAGCTGCTGTGTGAGTCCACCGTGAAAGACCTGTCCACGTCAGAAGAGTGATTCCCATCTGGGGTGCGCCAATGGGAAGGAGTCGGTAGCAGGCCTCTGCCTTGACCTGGGTGGTGATGCGCAGTCCATCCCACTGTACCTGCAGCTGTGTACATTCTCCATCCGTCACACTTCAGCAGAGAGTAAGACGTGTGAATCAAGCCACCCACCCTAGCCCAGTGCTGCCCGCAGGACTGTCTGCCACGACGGCCCGTGCTAGTGCTGCTACTGCTGACAGATGCTCGCTGCTAGCCACAACCCCCACTGCTGTTTGGGGAATGTGTGAATGTTCACAAACAGCGTGAATTGCTTTGTATTTGAAAACATATAGGTACTTGCCTGGACAGATAGATTAAAAAGGGAAAACCAGCCAGAGCAAAGGTCACAGCAGGCTGGGGCTGCAGCTCAGTGGCAGAGCCCTTGCCTGGCATGTGTGAGGCCCTGGGCTCCATCCCCAGAACCTCAGGAAAACAAAAACAAAGCTAAAGCTAAAACTAAAAAGGTCATGTGCATTGTGGAGAAAGGCATGGCGCTGTGGTTGAGACCTGGGCTCTGAAGGCAGCACGGGGATGTGGGCTCCAGAGTTCACCACTCACCATCGTTCTCTGCCCTCAGTGCCGCACTTTCTTCATCAGTAATAATTTTTACCTCTCAAGGCTGCCAGCAGAGTTAAACAAGAGGAGACATCTAAGTCACAGAGAAAGGCGCCCAGGAGATGGTACGGTCAGCTGTGTCCTGCTGATGGGAGCTGTCAGCACAGCGCCGCGCCAGGAGAATGCCCGGACAGAAACAGTCCTTTTCATCGTGATCATCTGCACATTTTCTACACTAGCTGGTCCTGACTCTGAAGTGCAGAAGAAGGGCACCTGAAGAAGCAGCACGGCTCCTGCTTGGCGCCGCGCGCAGAGACGCCGGCAGCAGGCAGGACCGTGCGCTTCCCAGCTGTCCAGAGGCTCCCTGGCTCCTCGAGAAACAGCAGCTGGGCCAGCTAGATGCCTTTCGTTGAGTGGTGTTTCTGAATCATGAAACAACAAATTCCTCCTCCTCCTCCTCCTTCCATCTACCTCTTCCTCCTCCTCTTCCCCCTCTTCTTTCTCTTCCTCCTCTTCCTCCTCTTCTCTTCCTCCTCCTCCTCCTTTTTCTTTTTTGAGACAGGTTCTCACTGTGTAGCCCAGGCTAGCCTCAAACTCGCCATCCCCCTGCGTCCACGCCCCAAGTGCCAGGATGGCAAGCATGTGCCAGCACGGCTGGCTAGGAGAACATGTTCTTGATGGAGTCTCCCATTTTCTCTCCCAGGCGTGTCTTGATAGAAATCCAGAAGCTTTCCAACCAAAAATCGGGAAAGGCAAGCTGGGAGACGTGAAGCCGAGACACAACAGAGGCTGCAACTGCAAGCGGTCGGGCTGCCTGAAGAACTACTGCGAGTGCTATGAGGTCAGTGGGCCCTGGGCCTGGCGGACACACAAGGGGCATCTTGGCCTCAGCGGTCTGGTGGGGAGGCACAGTCTCTTCTCTTTGCAGGCTTCTCAGAAGCCTCTCTTATTAATCTGAATTAATTTCTCACATACCCGCTGAGGGCTCTCTGAAAACACACGCACTTCCACGCACAGGCAGGAAGTAGACGGGCTGAGAAGTGACTGACAGCCAGCCAGAGCCAAGGCCACATGAACTGCCGCTCCCTGAGCCACCTGGGTGCCCTCTGCCCTCCCAGTCCACACGCTGGTGGCCCCTGGAGGTGGGCTGTGTGTGCCTCTTCCCCGTGAGCAGAGCCACAGCACTCCCTCGAGCCCATGGGGGCCCAGGTGTCCATGTGGCCGGGGCAGCCGGCCTTCAGAGGAGGTGCAGGTGCTTCCTGGGCAGGGCTTGCTTTTTCTTCACGATGTCATGGCAGCAGACAGACTCCCTTTTCTACCTCTCTTTTTCTTTGAGTTGAAGGAAAGAACAGCAGAGGGGACCTCAGGCCCTACGGGAAGCAGTGGGAAGACTCCCCCTCGCCCTCCTCTCCTGGCCCAAGGTCTCTGGGGACCTGTAAATTTTATTTTTAAAGGTGGTCATGGGTCCAGGTGTGTGTCTATAATCCAGCTCCTCTGGCTGAGGTGAGAGGATTGTGAGTTTGGGGCCGGGCTGGACAACTTAGCAAAAGAGAAAAGGTCGTCACAGACGATCGTGCTTAAGAAGAGCCTCAAGGGTTCTGGAAGCACCTGTTGTCACATCCGTAGCCTCATTTTGCTAGGGCGGTGGCCAGGCTGCTGAGAGGCCAGGGGAAACACCCAAGGGTGCAGGGGCGACACAGCGCTCACTGCCACTGACTACCAGAGAAAGAAACTTAGAAGCGAGGTCCAATGTCCAGGGGCGGCTGGACAAACAGGGAAGGCGCATGGGGCGCAGGCATGGGCCCAGTGGCCACAGGGAGAGCAGACGAACCAGCCGTGCTGCTCCAGAGGCCTGGCGTCAGCCTGCACTTGTCCTCTCCACGGGGCTCTGCCACACCCACTACCGCAGGGAGGGGCCCGAGCTCAGCTTGCTTTGACTTCGTGGGTCCAGCATCCTGAGCACTGGCTGGCGTGGTGTGTGTGCAGGGTGTGGGCTCTTGTCCAGCAGATACCTGCTTGCCTTGGGGTCCAGTATGCAGACAGGGAGTCGCTGGCCCTTCAGGGTCTTGCCGGAACATTCCTGTCTTGGCCTGCGTTCCTTGTCCCCTAGACTTAGCAAGAGTCTTGGGACTGGGAAGGGGCATTTCAGGGACGTGGTGGTCCTCCTTTGCTCCGTGATCATACCCACACCGAAAAATCTGAGCAGGCAGAGCCAGCTGAGACTGCAGATGCTATCAAAGCCTCTCAGAGATGGACAAGTCAGGCGGGGAGCGGCCCTACCCCAGGAGAGTGACGCCCCGCTAAGGGACTGCCTGCTTCCTGAAGGTGCAGGCAGAGGAAAGGGCAGCACTGCCCTTCAGGGCCTGACATTGGCCTTGAGAAGCTTCCTGCTTCACAGTGCCCGAGGTGCCCCAGAACTGGAAGGAACAGGGAAGTCCTGGGCCGGGCCGAAAAGGAGCCCCAGACCATGTGATTAGCAGTGCCAGCTGCACTGCCCGCCACGAGGCCAGGAGCTGGGCCCAGCCGGGCTGGGAGCCCCTCCCTGAGCATCACTACCTCCAGCAGAGACCAGACTCCAGGTCCACCACCAAGAGTCAGGACTCCGAGCAGGGCCTGCCGCGGCGGGCGGACGCCCTCCCTGCCGGGCCTCGGCCCCCGTGTGCTGCAGGAGAAGCAGGGTGAGCCAGCGGCTGCAGCCTCGCGGCCGGCCAGGCTTTGCTCAGAGCGCGTCAGGTGAAGTGCTGTGTTGCTCCCCCCAGCAGAGGGGGAGCACCCCGCCTTGGGCTTCACCCTGCCCTTGCTTCCTCGTCAGCAGCATCAGTGCCCCCACAGCAGCAGGACACAGAACACACCTGTTCTCCTCGCTCATGTCACTCCATTCACTCTTCCTGTGTCTGCTTTTTTGGTATGAAAATTGCAGGCAGCACACACACATTTATACTCAGATGCACAAACAAATCGGAGCAAAGATTTATTTTATTCTTTTGCAGTACTTAGGGGTGGAAACCACAGCCTCACACGTACTTTGCAAGTGCTCTGCCACTGGGCTATGCCTCCAGCCCTTTTACTTTTTATTTGAGACGGGTCTCCCTAAGTTATGAAGGCTGCCTCTGGCTTCAAACTTGGAATCCTCCTCCCACAGCCTCCCAAGTGGCTGGGATTGCAGGTGTGCACCACTGTTCCCAGCTTGCAGAGAATTATTTAAAACCCAATTAGAACTTGTCAGTTTTTGATGGCTTGTAGGGCAACCTAATTTTATTGAAGCATTTTGTATTACCAGGCCAAAATTATGTGTTCCTCTATTTGCAAATGCATTGGTTGCAAAAACTATGAAGAAAGCCCAGAGCGAAAAACACTAAGGAACCTGCCGAACAAGGAGATCGGCGACTTCGAGGGCAGCCCCCACCTGTCACCAGCCAAGGCCTCAGGACTGCCCAAGTCCAGAAGCGATAGGTGGGTCCTCTGAGCCGGCAGGCGTTGGGGTGAACTTGAGAGGAAGGGGGGAGGGTTTCTGCCCTGGGCAGAGGATGTGGGCCCACGGGGGTGGACCTGGTGGATGAAGGCCACTCTCTCCCGCCTGGGCTAACTGAGCTCCCACACCTGCCTCCCTTGGAGGCCCCACTGCAGAGACCTGCTGTGTCCGGCTCATGCTCATAGCTTGGCCTTTTGTCCCCCTGTACAAAGGGCCAGCTGAGTCCAGAGCCGTACACACTCAGCAGCAGTGCAGAATGGCCTTTGCTACAGATCCCAGCCCGTCCTTTGCCGTGGGCAGCGGCTGCACACGTGTTCCTGACACACGTTGAACTCTTCCTTGAAGGGATTCCAGATTACAGATCCCAGATTAGTTGGATGCTTTCCTGTTTGGTGATGTTGGTGTAGAACCCTAGCAAAGCCCGGAGCTGAAGGAGGAGTTTCTTTATAATGCTATGAGGTTGAACCCAGGGCCTCGCTTGCACATACTAGGCACCCCCACTGAGCTGCACCCCTAGTCCTGCTCCCTTTTATTTTTCATTTTGAGACAGGGTCTCACTAAGTTGTACAGGCTGCCTCTGGCCTCAAACTTGTGATCTTCTTGCCTCAGCCTCCCAAAATGCTGGACTATAGATGCACACCACAGCTTCTGGCTGTGATTTTCATATTTATTAAACTCAATTCACCCCTTGAAAACACTCCTCTAGCTCTGTGTGAAGGCTCATGTCGTGATAAAGGGCCGCGTGGTAGTAATTGATACATTTCATTTTGTAAGGCCTTGGCAAAGCCGGACCCGTGCTTCCGGGGTTAGAGATGCGAGAAGCACTCAGAGGACCTTCCACCCAAGGCTGGCTGTGTCCTCTGGGATGCTGTCCCTGGCCTGGGGTGTGTCTGCCCTGTGGAAGGTGACAGAGGTCCCCGCGCTGGGGCCTGGTCTTGCAGGGTCACAACTCTTCTTGACCGGAGGGGGCTCTGTGCTGTCACCTTCAACAGGAGCTGCTGTATGTGTCTTTGCAGGGACTTCCACTTGCCCAGAGTTTAGCTCTGCTCCCATAGCCAGCACTTTTCCACCTGAGCACCGCTGGGAGCTAGCTGTCTAAGCCGGCTGCCCCTGGGGCTCAGTGGGGAAACGGCCCATCCAAAACAATCCAGCCTTCCACTCGTCTTCAGGGCACCATGGGCAAGGCCAGCCCAACAGAGTGACCTATGGGGCACTCCTCCCTGCAGGCAGCACCCAGGCTGGCACCCCACTACCGGCTTTCCTTAGGCTCACCTGGCACTCTCAGCTTAGACCCGGCTGCACAGCTTGCCGGTGGGGCGCTGTCCTCTCACAGTCCTGCCCGGCCCGCAGGTTTGACCCTGCAGCCCAGGAGCCTCTGGGGCTGCCCGTGGACTGGGCAGGGAGGGATGGCAAGCCACTAGAGGATGGAGCTGCCTGTGTGCCCTGCCCACTGGGGGAAGCTGGCCGAGATTGCACCTGGTGGTGGTGGCCTGTGGCCAAGCCCCGTGCTGCTGAGCAGCAAAGGTGCTCGAGACAGGAGACAGCCGCTGAGCTGGGCCTCGTGCTCCTCCCCACAGGCGGCCTTCCACGTGCATCTCCTGGGAGGTGGTGGAGGCCACGTGCGCCTGCCTGCTGGCCCAGGGCGAGGAGGCTGAGAAGGAGCGCTGCTCTGAGGGCCTGGCGGAGAGGAGGATCCTGGAGGAGTTCGGGCGGTGCCTGTCGCAGATCCTGCACTTCGAGTTCAAGTGCAAGGGGCTGAAAGCGGAGCAGAGTGCCACATCGTAAGGCGTGAGTGCCAGGCGCCCTCAGACAAGGCGGGGCCTGGCCAGATCTGCGCCAGCTGCCGGGACCACGCTCTCCCTCTGCGCCAGGCCCACTCAGTCTGCCGGGCGCTGCAGGCCGGGGGCTGCTGGGGCACAGGTGTGGCTTGCCTGGAGGAGACAGAACTCAGGCTCCTGTGGTGTTGGGAGGGAGGCGCAGGCCCAGGGGAGCTGGGTCCTGGCACCTCGCCCTCTCAGGGGTGGCCCCAGAGCTGCCTGCCCTGCTGAAGAAGCCCTGCAGGATGGCTTTTTGGTTTTTGTTGTACGTTTGTTTTTCAAATTGTTTAGAAATAACCTACCTACGTGGGCAGTTATGGTACAACTTAAATCTCTGAAGAGCGCAGATACCCAAAGAATATCTGCCGTGTAGACATTACCCTGAGTGGCAGAGACCATCCGTCTCCCCAGGGCCCTGGACAGGCTGTGGGGCAGCTCGTAGGCCAGGCCCATGCCAGGAGTGCTGTGCTGCGGCACTCAAATTGTACCTAGTTCCTTATGTGTTTCTACTTGAATTGTGGAAAAGCTCTATTATTAATTTAACTTCTCCATAATTATTGTTATGACACTATTTTTACTTATAAAGTATGGTTAAAGTAACTAGCTTGTAGAAATCAGCAGGCAGAATTAGTTATTATGTTGAATCTTTTGGTTTTACTGTAAAAGTAAAGAATAAAATTTCCAGTGTCTTCAATTATAATTAACTTAGTGACAGAAATTGCATTGGTCTTATTAATAGCCACCCTGAAATATCCTGAAATAGTGTTCATTCATGTCTACATAGTGAGACCCTATCTCAAGAAAGGAAGGAAGGGAGGGAGGGAGGGAGGGAAAAGAAAAGAGAAAGAGGAGGGAGGGAGAGGGGGAGGAAGGAGGGAGAGGTACAGTTGTCTCTTGGTAGGTGAGGAACTGGTTCCAGAACCTCCTCCCCCACCTCAGGCACCCAAATCCTCAAGCCCTCAAGTCCCTTATAGAAAGTAGCATGATGTGTGCATAGAACCCACTCATATCTTCCTGTGGACTGTGAGTAATGTCTACATGACTTCTTATCATACAGTGTAAGTGCTGTGTACATAGCTGTTATACTATAGGTCTAATTTATCTTGTTTTTTATTTCTGGGTATTTTTGATCCACATTGGTTGAATCTGAGCTGAGGATAGGCAAGCTTGAATATGAGGCCATTGTCAGGAGCCGATTTGTCCAGCCAGGTGGCAGCCAGTGCCAGTATGTTCTCTCTGGGAGGGGAGGAAGTCGCCTTCAAAGCTCCTCTGGAAATTGCCACCCCATCCAGCTCCTTGCTAGGCAGCAAATATCACTGCAGCCGCTCCAGGCCCTCAGCCCCTCTCCCTGCCTTCCCTCCCCTCCCCTTCCAGCTGCCCTCACCTCCCTATTCTCATTCCTGGAAAGAAGAAAAGGACTGGAGAAGGAGGTAGATGATAGGCTGGGGGGTGCGTGGACTGGACCCCTGGATAGCTGTGCGCTGCTATCTGAAGCCTGCACGTGGGCCCAGTGGCTGGACTGCCGTGGCCGTGCACGGACGCCCACCCAAAGCCTGGTGCCAGGGGCTCCTCAGGGAGTGAAGGGAGGAGAGGCAAGTCAGCAAACAACGGGAATGAGGAGCATGGTGTTTACAGTGGCACCACACACACCATGGGAACAGGTGGCCCTAGAGTGGAGTCCTGTGGGATGGATAGGAGTTTGCTGGGCGTTGGAGGGATGTGTGCAAAGGCTTTAGGTGAGCGAAGTGGTGGCAGCTGCAGCTGGTGGTGGTCTAGGGGACTGGGTGCGGGGTAGGGGTGGCCCTGCTCGTGGATGGGGGTCAAGGCTAGAGGGACAACACACTGCGCAGGCTGAGATGCTCGCGGTGTGGAACTGGGTATAAGAATTACATCTAACACGTGATTATTCTCCAGCTCTGTCTTTTAGAACACACTGGGGGCAGTGGTGAGGACGCAGGTGTGGGAAAACCAAACAATCCCAAGTCATTGCTATTTTTTATTTTGTCACTCAAAATGAAATAATTGCCAAAACCAAAAAAAGTTTTAACTCGTGACGACACAGCATCAAAGTGGAGAACAGAAGTGGTTTACTTGGCGTGAGCTGGGGAACAGTCTCCTCTCGGCGCAGACAGCGGGGCCTGGAGGTGCCGCCTCAGGGCTGCTCTGTGCCTTCCGAGGAAGTGGCCAAGGGGAGGCCAGGCAGGGCGCCCGCCTCTGGAAAGGGGAGAAAGGCCCGAGTCACAAAGCACGTTGCAGAGGGCCCTGCGCCAGTCTTCCAGAGACTGGCAGCTTTCAGCCCTCACCTAGGCGCACCCTCTGTGCGTCTGGCCTTTTATGACTTAACCTCACAGTCACTTGCATTAATGCTCAGGTATTTAGATCCATGCTTTGAGGAAGTATAATTCCTGTTCAAGTAATGAAAATCGGTATTTCTCTCCCAATGAAAGAAATTCTTGTTACAAAATTAAAAACAAAATAACCAAAACACAGAGACACCTGGCCAAGCCAACCTGGCCCGTGCAGAGGAAGCCACCAGTTTAGCTCCAGCTCGATTTCCCCAAAGCCGCCCCCACAGAGGGGGGTTTCTAACCAGTGCCCCCCACAGTCTCCCTCCCACCTCCACAATCTCCCACCCTTGTGCTTCTCCCCCTCGCCGTGCCCAGCAACGTCCTTCAACCACCGCAGCAGCACAGGGAGCCGAGCACTACCAGTGAAGACACCAGGGTCAGAGAAAGAACCGGGGATCGGCTTCGACAACCTGGCAACAGCGAGATGTGTGGAATCTGACAACCGAATGTCTGCTGGGGAGACGGAGTGGGCCGTTCCCGCCTCAGCAGCCGGCCCACACTGCAGGCTGGCGCCACTCTCTCGGGCTCCATCCACCACCGCGGCCTGGCCTGTGCCTGTCCAGGCACGGCCAGCCCTGCTGACCTCTCGTGTCCCTGACAGAATATGGCCGCAGGTGCCTGCAGAGAACCTTGCTGTGGTATGCCATTGCCCAAAGGGCACAGAAGCTGACACCATGTCAAAAACTGTAGGCACCTGAAGCCCCTCAGCTATCGTCTAATAGGACATCACGGTACCATGCCGTGACAATGTCACAATCCCAGCCATAGCACGGGGCTCGGGTGTGAGGTGCCTTGTGAGCCTCACTGCAGCGCTGAGTGCTGTGCCTCAGAGATGACCGCTGCCTCCCGGGGCAGTGACAGCAGCCCTTCCCCTCTGCCTTTGTTTCTTTTTTCTTTCTTTCCTTCCCATTTATTTATTTGTTTGTTTGTTTATTTGTTTGTTTTTGAGACAGCGCCTCGCTAGGTTGCACAGGCTGGCCTTGAACCTGAGCTCAAGTGATTTTCCTGCCTCAGCCCCCTGAGCAGCGAGGACTATAGGCACTCACATTATGCCTGGCTGATGGACTTCTTTCTTGGTAGCTCAGCAGTGCTCTAACACTGAGCTACACTCTCAGCCCACGGTGGCATTTTAGATCAGTAATATTTCTTTACTATTACCATTATTATTTTATTTTATTTTTTTGTGGTACTGGGGGTTGAACCCAAGGCCTCACACTTGCCTGCTTTGCAAGTGCTGGACCATTGAGCTGCACCCCCAGCCCATTTTTTTACTTTTTGAGACAAGGTCTCCCTAAAGCCACTGGGATTACAGGCGTGCGCCACCACGCCCGGCTAGTGATTTATAATTATTATTATTATTATTATTATTACTACTACTATTATTTAATTTTGAGACAGGGTCTCCCTAAGTTGCACTGGCTCCCTCTAGCCTAGAACCTGCGATCCTCCTGCCTCAGCCTCCGGAGTCACTGGGTTGACAGGCCTGTGTCATGGCCCCTGGCTGTACATCAGTCATATTTCACATACCTTTGAGATGCAAGAAAGTCAGAAACTCAATTATCGTGCGCACAATATTGTTCTCAGGCAGTGACCGGTCAAAGCTTCCTAGGAAACAGGAAAGGTCAACATTCACAGCTTGCCACATGGTGCTCCTGTGCCCCCTGCCCCCACGTCACCATCCCAGGGCAGATCAGGTCATTGTGAGGCCACGGAGCTGCCGGAGGGCTCGCAGGCATCATGGCACCTGGCTCAGGGCGGTGGGAGGGCTTGGCCCCGGCAGCTCCCCCAGAGGGCCCCCTCGGCCACTCAGCTCCTGGCTCCGTGACCTGACCCTCGGTTCACCAGTTCCGCCTCTGGCAGTTGACAGGTGCAGGGAGGCCACGAGGTCTTACAGCACGGCTGCGCCAGGCCCAGGCTGTGGCTGTAGGGAGCAGGGGCCCCGAGGCCCACTGCCACCCCGGCGTGCACCCAGGGCTCTCAAAGGTGAAGCGCTGGAGCCCTGGCATTAGGTCCTCGCACCTGGCTTCACCTCATCGCCGTCTGGTTGGAGCTCCCGCTTGCCGGTGTGGCTGTGCTTGTCGCTAAAAGACCTGTGGTTGTCGATGACATCTGCTTGCAGAGCAGAGAGGGAGAGAGACAGCCAGCTGCGGGCACTGTGGTTTATACCCTTCCCACCCCCAAAGAAGGGCACCCGGCCACAGGTGGACTGCAAATAAAGCCAAAGTGAGGCCCGGAAGAGGGCAGGCGAGCCTCCACACACTCATCCATAGAGGGGCGGGCTCCAGGGGAGGTCAGAAGAGGGGGAAAGGAGGAAGGGGCCTCCAGCAGGGAGGGACAGGTGCCCAGGACAGCCAGGGGCACCTAGGTCCCCAAGGAGGTGGCTGCAGAGATGGGACCTCCCAGGAAGAAGACAGGTCAGGGTCCATATGTCCCGGAGAACAAGGGGGACACAGAAGCATTTTAAGTTGTGACGCAATCAGACTTTCAGTTTCAAAGACACTCTGGCAGCGGTATGGAAGATACATTGGAGCCAGGGAGAGGAGGGAACGAGGGAAAGGGGTGTGGAGAGAGACAGAGAGAGAATGTTCGTTGTGTGTGCGTGTTAGGGGGCATGAAAGGGGAGAATTGTGACTTCGGGCAGGCGGATCCCTTAAGAGTGCGGAAGAAGATGGGCTCTAACCCTGTGTCAGGGATGGACCGGAGGGGTGAAACAGAAGCGGGTGAGGACAAGGTTCAGGGTCTCCAGCTCCTTAGATCTGCGTGGGCTGTGTCACCCAAGGCGGGACAAAGGGAAATCAGTTCACTGCTAACTTACAAAGGAGTGGAGTGGCGTGATGGCAGGGGCACTCCACAGAATGGTCCCAGCCTGGCGCACACGGCAGCTCTGGCCTCAGACACCCAGGCGCGCCAGGAGGCCACGCAGCACCTGCCGCAGCTAGTCCACCGTATACCTCGCTCATCCACCTGGATGGCCATGGGAACTTCACGGTGGGAACGAGATGGTTTTTGATTCATAGTCAAAAGCTCCTTGATAAATACAGTCTCAGCATCCCAAAGTACCCGAGACAGGTCCTGTGCTTTGTGGGAGCGTTCTTCCCTTCCTTGGGGCAGAACTCAAGGCTTCGAGGGCCTGAGGTAACGTGGACCCTCGGAACCAGCTGCAGGCCACTCTGCAGGCCACTGCAGGCCAGGTGTGGCTCTGGACCTGAGACCCGCAGACCCTCTCAGGAGACGGCCCAGTGGCCCGCAATATTGTCAGCTCCCTGCCTGTATTCCTCAAAGCAGGAATCTCAGATATCTGCAGGATGAGAGCCCAGCCTCATCTAACCCTGGGCTAGAACAGAGAGGCCTCCCCTGAGAGCTTCCGAGAGCACTGTTCCCCATCCACTGTGGTGGGCTTGGCATAGGAGGACTGTGTCGCTTACCTCCGTCCACGTGGCAGAAGACAGGAACTAGGGGACATTTTTTTAAGGTGGGTGCTGCTGTCCCGAATCTGACTTGCCACAATAGGCAAGGGACAAGGGGCAGAAGAGAATGCAGGGAGCCAAGTCTCCCTCTCGCCTTCCTTGAGGGTAACTAAAATCTGAAGGCATCAGGCACAGGCAGGGGGCAGGGGCGGGCCCAGGGAGGGGCAGTGTCTCATGAAGGCGTGGGCTCCCGGGGGCACAGGACCTGTCTCTGTCTCTGTACTCCATCTTACAAATTCCACAGCAGAGAGCCAATCCTGGCTCTCTGGCCTTGGGGGGGCCTGCCCACAAATGCAGCCATAGGACCAGAGAAGGTCCCCAAAGTGCCCCTCCAGGTTCTCTGCCTGATGAATGTAATAAAATGGTCTACACGCTGCCTAAACACTGTCACACACAAAGACAAAACACCAGGACCGGCCCAACTACAGGGTGCTGAATCTGGATGCTGATGGATGCGGCTCTAACAAATACCTGGGTGACAGGCACCCCCACACCCCACAGCACAGCAAGGCCTGGCTGATGCCTGGCTGTCAGCTGGCAAAAGCCCTCTGACTCCACCTCTCGGCTAGACTGGAGCCGTCAGTGCAGAGAAAGCGCCACGGGAGGCATCTATAGGACCCACTGCCACCCCAGCCCTGTGAGGAGGGTGTCTCAGCCGCCTGCCCGCTTGCCAGCCCCACACAAGGCTCTGTCTGGTCTGCACCAGGCGCTCCTCCCCACTTAGGCAGTCAGCCATTCACCACTGTCCTAGCCCTGCTCTGCACCTAAGAAAGCCACAAAGCTGCTGGGACACAGAGCCGCAGGGACAAGAGGGTTAGTGCAAGGCACTGAGGCCACGAGGGGTCCGGGCAGGCCTGGGAAAGAGGTGTGGGCGAGCAGGGAGCCCTCTCCATTCAGCTTTGGGATGGGGGGAGGGGGGCGTTTGGGTTATGGCAGCTTTTGGGCAAGTCCCACAGGGAGCTTAGAAACCAGGAGGTGGAGAGGCATACGAGGTCACCTGGGGCCAGGTGCTCTGCCAGCCCTGAGGCGGATGGGGGTGCTCAGGAAGACCCTAGGGGTCCCAGGGACAGGGTCCAAACAGAGCTCCAGTGAATCTTCAAAGGATGCAGCTGGGAAAGCCTGAGCAAACCCAGAGACCGGATCACACCAAGGGGCGGGGAGGAGGAACCAGAGGAAGAAGTTTCTGAAAGGAGTGGGGCTCAGGCTGTGGCGCAGAGCGGAGATGCAGAGAGCCCTGGGGCTGCCTTCGCAGAAGGGAGGGGGCCCGGGACATAGGGCAGGTGTTCAGATCAAGAGCTGGTCAGGCAGTGGAAGCCGGGCCCCACTGTCCCCACCCCGCGCCCCTCCCTCCAGGCGGACACAGTGTCAGAGCCGAGCCCGGCTGCGGCCCTTCCAACAGAGCCAGGTGGCTGCCCCCAAACTCACCTGGGCCCAGCAGGTAGCCGGCGCTGTTCAGGGTCCAGCCTCTCTTCTCCTTCGCCTTGGACAGGAGGAAGGGGTCAGGCGGAGGCCAGAGGCCTGGGGCAGCCGGCAGGGGACATGCCCCGCTCAGCCGCACAGGCGTCACCCCCCTTCCCACCCTGCCCTCCCGGGGCCCGGAACCCCCCACCCCCATCCCGCCTTCAGGGATGCGGGGATCCGCACAGATCCCGCGGGGAGCCGGTGGCCAGGGTCCCCTCTGACGGCCTCGGGGCTGGTTCGCGGCCCGGGCTCCCCACCCGGAGGCGCTGCCTCCTCCCACACCCCTCCCCCTCCCGTCCGTCTGTCCCCGCGCTGACCGGCGTGGCCGCCAGGGTCGCGGCTAGCAGGAGCGCAGCGAGCGGGAGGGCGCTGCCCAGGGCCATCTGGAGGGCAGGCGGCGGGCGGCGCACGTCGGTCGGTCGGTCGGTCGGTCGGTCGGTCGGAGGCCCGGAGGTCGGAGGTCGGAGCGGGGTGCGGGACGCGGGAGCCTTGAGCAGCGGCGGTGTTGCGTGGTGTCGCGGGGCGGGCTCACCGCATGGCGCGGGCAGGCAGCGGCGCGGACCCCCGACGGCCGCAGCCGAGCCGCCGCTATTTATGCAGCGCGAGCCGCCGCCGCGCGTCACGGGCCCAGCGCCCGCCCCCGCCCCCGCCCCCGAGCCGTGGGCCGGGGTGACCGGAACTCCGCGCCCTGCAGCGCCACAACGCGCAAGCAGGAGGGGGCGGCAGAGGCGGGGCGGGGACCCGGTGCCCCGCGAGAGGGGCCCTTGATCCCGCGCCGGGGTCCCCGCCGAAGAGTGGATCCCCAGCCCCTGTCCAGCCCGCACCGGAGCTCCCCGGGGCCAGAGACTGTAGGAGGGCAGCGCCGCCTCGCAGCCCCAGCTGAGGCCCAGTCGCTGCAAAGTGGGGGGCCCGGCCGGTCCTGCTCCCCACCTTGGGAAACTGGATGGTACAGGAGTGCAAGAGCGCCCCGCCCCCAAAGCCCACCCCCTCCTGTTTGGCTAAAGAGAGCCGCCAGCCAGGGCAGGGCACCGGGCTTAGCCACCCCCTTGGCGGCCAGGGACCTTGCCTGCAGAGCACCAAGGCTTTGGCACGGGTCACCTCCCCGCACAGCACCCCTCAGGGCCCAGTCCAGTGGGAAGACCACATGGGGAGCAGGATCCGCAGTGTGCAGAGGCGGAGTCCTGTGGGTCCCAGAGACCCAGGCGGTGGGCAAGAGAGCACCCCAGCAGAAAGAGCCTGTCCTGACTCTGAACGGGGTCCTCAGCGGGGGACTTCAGAGCTGCCCGAGGGAGAGGACAACATGGGCAGCACAGGGGCCCAGTCCCTGCCTCCCATTCTGACACCAGGAGACACACGGGTGGGACCTCCCCTGCCGGGACACCACCCAGATCCTCAACAGGTGCTGAGAGGCTGCCTCTCCCCCTGGACCCTGGGCTCAGCAGGCTACAGGACACATGGTTACAACAATGGTGCCGTGTACACGCAACCCACATTGTCACCTTGGGAAACCTGGCGGACCCAGGGGCACCCCGGAGAGAACCATCGGCCTCTACAAGGACCAGGAAGGCGCTGGAGGACTCTGGTCCCAGCCAGCGGCCGCTGGCGGGCACAGGGCTGTAGCTGCGCTGTGCAGCGTCCACTCTGGGTTATCTGGGTTATGAGGGGGAGGGAGGGAGGAGGAGGGACACCTGGCTTGGAGAAGGGTCTGGGGAGCAGAGTCCTGGCCAAGCTGGCGTGAGGGGCCCGGGTGGCCAGGGTGTTCTGAAGGGCGGTTTTTTGTTGGTTTGCTTTTGGTTTTGAGACAGGGTCTTGCTACTTTTTGTGCGACAGGCAGGCGCTCTACCACCCAGCTACATCCCCACCCGCTCCCGGCCACTCCTATTCCTGGAGCCTGGCAGGAGGAGGACCGGGCAGGCCCTGACCAGGACACACACACCGCAAGCCCCGAAGAAGGGTCCTGCTGACAAGGGAGGTCAGTGGAAGGGGCTGTGGCTGCGACAGCCTCCGCCAGTGGGGACAGACAACAGCTGGGACGCAGCACAGAGCCAGCTCCCCGGCACGAGGCACCTCCTGACCCCCTGCCTTCCACAGACCCACTGTGGCCTCTGACAGTGGCTAGTGTGAGACAGAATCCTGCTGTCACTCAGCTGTCCAGCTTTTCCTCTGAGAACAGATCGTTCCAGTGCGTGGGACATGGCGGCCAGCTTCGACTTCCTCTTTCCTCCTTTGTCAGGTCCCTCTTGCCCATCTTACCAGAACCTGAGGACAAGTTGTTCTCAGTTTCCTTTGTCAAGGAGGCTCTAGGTCTTTTTGAAAAAGCAGACATTCTAAACCTAAGCCCTCAGCATAAATTCAAAATAGACACGCAGCCTGTGCCTCCGTGGTGGGCTGGGACACGAGTGAGTTCTGTTAAGCTTTCAGCCATTCTCATTCGCCTTGATGGGCTCTTTTGGTTTCCTGCTTTGCTTTAAAAGGAACTTGGGTAGTCTGTCTGTCAGAGCCTCCTCCTCAGGAGACAGACAGTCTGCCTTCATGTCGCCCTCTTCCTTGCAGATGCTTAAAGCCCCCAGGTGTAGAGAACGCACCTGTCAGCAGCACCTGTGGCTCTTGCCTGTGTCCCCCCACCCCCATCCCAAGGAAACTGTGGCTCCACATGGGCCAGGGGCTGCCCACCCCGGCCATCCAGGTCTCTCAGGGGCTGCCCACCCCAGCCATGGTCCAGGTCTCTCAGTGGGGAGAAGGTGGCCCCTGCAGACAAACTGAATATATGTCCTTCCTCTGTCAGGTGATGGGCTTAGGTGGGGCCGTGACATTGGATCTCACAATACCAGCTCCCAGGCCTTCCTGGGAGGCAGAGCCCTAACATCCACGGGCTCCAGGGCCGTCAGGGCGGGCACCAAGGGTGACTCCAGGAGGCATCCGTACCAGAATCAATAGGTGGACAAAAGCATTTTTGGAAGCACCAAAGGCAGGTGCAATGGCGTGGTCTGCAGTCCCAGCTACTCAGGGGGCTGAGGCAGGAGGCTGGCATGAGCTAAGTGTTCAAAGCCAGCCTAGGCAACATGGCAAGACCTTATCTCAAAAATAAGTAAGGAAATTTAAAAGGTAAACATATAAGAGGAGCCCAGACCACTCTCAGCTGTCTTTCCCACGTGTCTCATGGGAAAACCAGACCCAATCATAAGCAAATCTTCACGTGTACGAATAACCCACTTACTAAAGGGCTGCTAAGGACTCAGGTGCATGCGCTCAAGGCAAAGACACCCGAGCCTGCTCCCCTAGCCTCATAAGATCGCCACCATCTGCTGTCACCACTCCCTCCCACCTGGACGGGGTGTCCTGGACAGGCCTTGGAACATGGCTGGGCCCTGGCCAGGGGGTTCTGAGCCCCGGAAGGGGCGGACAGAGCAAGGCAGCTGGATTCCGCAGCCTGCTGCGAGTCCCTGTGGGCAGACTCATCCAGGCAAATGAGGCCGGCACGGCTGGGATGACAGGCCCCTGCCTCCGGGTACAAGCTGTGCTGGAACCCACAGCCAGGGCTCTAATGGGCTCCTCACTCAGCAGTGACCCAATGGGAGTCATCGTCAACTTGTCATCTTCAAGGCGGCCTAGCATGTGGCAGACAAAGTGGGTCACATTAGAGTAATGGAAGCAGGTGGAAAGCATCATTTTCCCCTGCCTTGTGAGTCGGCTCAGCCTCTCTTGGAAGCTCTGTTCACCACCACCAAGAAGAAACAACCTGAATCTGACACCGAAGAGAGCACAGGCGCCAGGAGCTCCCCCTCGCTTGCCCTGGCACTGTGGCTGCAGCAGGGAAATCAGCAGCTGGGGTCGCGCCCTCCCAGAGATCAAAGCCTAGCAGACCGCCAAACAGGCAACAATTATACCAGCAACCACCTGATTATCATGAGAAGGAGGTACAAGAATTCAGACGGCCAGACCTGGCAGGTGGGCAGGGCTGTCCAGGTGGAGACTGGGGCCCTGCACATTCCAGGTGGAGGGAGTCACCTGGGTAGGTCCGCTTTCATTCCTTCTTTCCTTCTTCCTGCTGCCTGGAATGTGAATGCAAAGCCTGGAGGTGAGCAACCCTTTTGGGCCACAAGGTGATGGATTCAAGTGGCAGCAAGACTGAAAGAGCCTAGGTCCTGGGTAACCCTGAACCCATGACCCTGGCCTGTTAACCCCTAGGCTTGATTCATAACAGAGAGAGATACACTTCTCTCTTATGTAAGCCAATGTTATCGGGGGGCTTCTATCACATGTGGTTGGAATTACTATGATCAACGTCTCCCACAAAACACTCCACTAAGTGTTTGAGGAATAAATTAGTGAAACACAAACAAATTGAAAGCTCTGTCTCCATCAATGCTGGTGAGGAGCTAATGTCAGGAGGAGGGGCTCACATGGGGACGGGCTGGGAAGGGAGCGTAATTGACAGGTACGTCAGTCCCATGGAATGTCCCACGGCACATTCCACCGTGACCTCATGGTTATTGGAAAAGTGAGGAAATGGCTGGGTGACCTAAACTAGCTTTCTTGTGACCTTGCAAATGTCTGTCCCCTTGGCCCTTCTGTTCTTGGCCATTCTGTTCTATGTCCAGATGAGCGCACCCCTCCCAATTCTCTTCCACTAACACAGCAGTCATGGACAAAAGTCCCCAGGGTTCCTCCTCTAAAAAAGCAGTAGCTGGCAAAAGATCTGGCTAAAGTGCCAGTTACAGCAACTGGTAGAATGATACCAGCCCATGAGTATTTAAGATCACGTATTCAGTTTTTCAATATAACTCTGTTAAATGGATTCATAACACGTGAAGAGGCTGAGGTTTAGCTCCGTGTGCGCTGAGGCCCTGGGTTCAACCGCCAGCACCATAAAAGCAAGAGAAGGACCCACAGCCCACTCCCGAGACAATCAGCCATTAAAATCTCTGTGAATAGCACAGAAGCACTGACGTAGTGCTAGGCACGGCACGGTGTTGGTGCACAGGGTTGCGATGAGTCGGACCCAGCAATATTACCACCACATGGAGACACGTGGAGTGCGCAGATAAACAACTGGGTGCTTTTCCTAAGGGGCTACGGTAGTAGAAATTGGCATATGGGGTGCAAGGTGAGAAGAGGGGAGGCGGGGAAGCGTAAGCTTTGGGCACTTGAGGACATTTGGTAAGAGAGCGCCATCTTTCCTTTAAGCAGCCTTCCAGAGGGCCTTGCCCACTTTTTTTTTTTTTTAGAAATTTTTAATGTACATCATAATGTGATTCATTTTGACATGCTTTTCATTGTGACAGTTTTCATATATGCAATTTGATAAACATTATTCATATAGGTTACCCCTTACCCTCCCCTATGCTTCCCCCCCTCCCACCATTCCCATCTAAGTTTCCCATCTAAGTCTTCTCTATCTTTTACTTAGTAGTATTTTTCTGTATGTCCTTGGGTTCCAGTTCTATTTAAGATAGAAACTTTTCCTGTAGTGGTCTTTGTTTTTATGTTGTTAGAACAATTACATGCGATTTCTAGTCCATTTATATTGACATCATTCTTATCTTCCCCCCTTTTATTATGATCTGACCTTTGAATAGGATTTTTCCTTATAATTTTGAATCAGCTCCCTCATATGAGTGAGAACATGTGTTGTTTCTCTTTCTGAGCTTGTGTTCGTTCACTCAAAATAATTTTCTCTAATTCCATCCATTTTGCTGCAAATGACCCTATTTCATTTTTCTTGATTGCTGAGTAGTATTCCATTGTGTATATGTACCATAGTTTTTTTATCCATTCTTCTGTTGAAGGGCACTTTGGTTGATTCCATATCTTTGCTATTGTGAAAAGCGCTGCATTGAACATGGAGATGCAGGTGTCTCTGTGGTATGATGACCCATCTCCCTTTAGGTAAATTCCCAATAGTGTTATAGGCCTTGCCCACTTCTGCACCATCTTGCTGGCCAGGGCCACTCACAGCCACACAGAGCCTTCACAGTGGGGTCTTTTGTTATGGACCATGATATGCTGAATTAAAATCAGGGATCCAGGGCTAAAAGGAAAGGAACATTGGGTGCTGTTGGAGGAATTGTTGGACTCAAGGCGAGGCCCCAAAGGCAATGTGCTTCATGGCGGCAAATTTTCACATAACCGCAAAGTGAGCCACAAGCACAGTCAGTGAGACCGGTCTCTTTCCATCAGCTTCCCCGCATGTGCCCTCACTGCAGAGCGATCTTGGGCTCCAGGTATTCTGGGTTATCCACGGGGATGCATTTAGTTTAGGCTCAATGGGGTATATTTATGTAATTAGTGCCAGGTATGTTTGTAATGTGTATAGTTAGAGCAAGCAGGCAGCCATAGCCCTGTGGCATCTGATCCCATCAGATCTCGGAAGCTAAGCAGGGTTGGGCCTGGCTAGTACTTGGACGGGAGATAGCTGGGAACAGTAGGTGCTGCAGGCTTGGGAGAAGGACCTGGCAACCCACTCCCAAAAGTCAATCTGCCATTGAAACCCCTGTGAACAGCAGAGAAGCACTGACAATAGTGTTTCACCTGTTGTATGTAGGGTGGCTATGAGTTGGATACCGACTCGACGGCACCTAACAACAACAACATAGTTGGAGCATTGCCATGTGTCTGTCAGCTTGTCATGCTATGGGGGCTTGCATGTTGCTGTGATACTGAAAGCTATACCACCAGTAGCTCAGATGCCAGCAGGGCCACTCATAGTGGACAGGTTTCAGCTGAGCTTCCAGACTAGGACAGACTAGGGAGAGGGACCCAGCAGCCCACTTATGAAACAATTAGCCATTGAAAACCCTATGAATAGCATAGAAGCACTGTCAAATATAGTACCGGAAAATGAGCCCCCCACCCCATGCCCAGGGTGGAGGCCATTCAAGAAATGACTGGGGAAGAGTTGTCTCCTCAAAGTCGAGTTGACCTTAATGATGGGAATGGAGTAAATTCCCAGGGACCTCCTTTTGCTGATGTGGCACAACTCAAAATGAGATGAAACATAGTGTCTGCAACAATGGGCTCAAACATTTAAAAGATCATGTGCCTGGCACAGGGTTGGGTAGTGTTTCATCCTGCAGGACTTAGGGTTGCTATGGAGTCAGGTCTGACTCTCCAGCACCTAACAACAACAACATAGTTATAGCAGGGAATGTGTATCTCACTTACACGTAGACTTGAGGTGATGCTGGCCATGACTCCAGGTACCCCCTGCCCAGGTGCCTGCTCCCCTAACATGGAGACAGGAGACGTACATGAATTATCACACAGAGCTGTTGGTACACGGCCACTCTCTGAAGCCGTCCTTTCTCATGGATATAGGTTGCCACAAGCCTGGGCTCAAAATCCAAAAGGGTTGCTCACCTCCAGCCCTCACATTCACATTCCAGGCAGCAATAAGATGGAGAGAAGGACCAAGAACAAAGACTGTATCTTATAAAGACAGCGGGGGCCAGCAGCGCCCCTCGTTAAAACCCGACAGCTTTCAACATTACCCCAGGCAGCCCCACTGCTCACCTGGTTTGCCAGTAACACTCTCAGGTGAGAGGAATCGGGGACAGAGCTCCTGCTGCTCTCGTGCGTTGCATGTCTTGGGCTCCGCCTTGAACCATCCTTGCCTTGTGCTGTGGCGCCCTTCTCCCTAATCCCACCCCTAGTAACCTCTTCACCCAGCCAACCACTCCCAGCCCACTCCGGGCCTGGCCCCGCCCCCAGGAGCCTCCACTTCCAGGTGCAGCCCCGCCCCACTCACTGAGGCCCCTCCCCCACAGGGAGTTCTGATGGCGCCGCAGGTTCCCCTGGCTGGCTGTGTGGGACCCCACCTGGGCCCTGGGCGACTCACAGCTGGCCATTTGGAGGGGAGCCTCACAGTGGATTGGGGGAGCGCGACGCCACGCAGGCTAGGCAGCCGCCCCTGCTCCTGGCCCTGGGTTAGGCCCACGTGGGTGAGGTGTGGCTGATGGGAGGTGGAGTCAAAAGAGGGCAGGCCCGTGGCTGCGGGGTTGGGGGAGTAATGTCCACGCCCACCAGGCTGAGCTGAGCAGGAAAGCTACCCACAGCCTTGCCCCTCGGTCCTTCTAAGGGACCCAGCGTAAGGACTTCAAAATCTATGAGCATCTCCGCAGTACTTTTCTTGCAGGACACCCTACACCTGAAAAAGGTGCACGCTGAGCTGGCGGCGTGGCCACAGACACAGCTGAGTCACCAGCTCCCGTGCCACGTGTGACACATCCAGGTCCCCAGGTGCCTCGTGTCCGTTGGGTCCCCACCTGCCATTGCTCCCAAAGGCACCTCAGTCAGGCCGTGAGGCGGTGGGACCTTTCCGCAGTTCCTGGGCGTCAGTAAGGGGCGCGAGTTCTCTCCACACGGTGGGCCTCCTTCTCCCTACTCTGGGAGCGTCTGTGCCGCTTGCTGTCACTGCAAATCCAGAACCAGGGGCGCTTCGGTTTGTTGCTGACCTTGCAGGCTGAGCTTCAGCTGCCTCTCCAAGGGTGACCGCATGAACCCTCCCCCCACGCCCGGCCCCCCCAACTGGGGTTCTGTGGACAGAAGTGAATCCAGTCGTTAGAGACCCCAGAATTGCTGCAGATTACAGCGCCAGAGAGAAGGCTTCCTGGGAAATGCTAATGGGGGTCCAGATGGATCCGCTCCTCGCTGCACCCAGGGAAATGTGGGTCCCCACCCTGTCCTGCGCTAGCTGCTTCCCGGAGGCCAACGCACCTTGATGGCTTTGTGCTGGATGCGTGTCCTCTCCAGACCATTCTTCCCTTCCGAGTGTGCCATCGGCTCAGTGTCCTAGGGGTGGGGTGGGGGTGGGGTGCGTCTGCAAGGTGGAATTTTCTGCATGAAAACCAAGAAGTCCCAGAAAACCTGCGACCGTTGGTCACTTCATTCCTACCATGCCTGTGCTGGCTGCGTCCTCTTCCTCAGGAAATCTGGTTTTGCTGGACTCTGCACAAGTCCACACTCCCCCAGGTGCTGTCTACACCTTTGGCACGACTCCCCCCAGGGCCTTCCTGTCCACACCCACCCCACTTTGAGCCCCTTCTTGCTATGTAGTTTTGCCCCAAATGGCTTCCAAATGTCTCAGATGTGGTTTGTTGTTGTTGTTGTTAGGT
This sequence comes from Pedetes capensis, assembly GCA_007922755.1. Lineage (NCBI taxonomy): Eukaryota > Metazoa > Chordata > Mammalia > Rodentia > Pedetidae > Pedetes > Pedetes capensis. Next base: position 33,687 of record VMDO01006917.1, on the reverse strand, counting down.
GCCGTTGAGTTGGGTCCGATTCACAGTGGCCCTATGTCCAACAAAACGCACTGCTACCCAACCCCGTGCCAGGCACACAATTTTTTTTTATGTTTATGCCCATTGTTGCAACCACTGTGTCAATTCAACTAGCTGAGTGTCTTCCTTTTTTTTCATCGACCCGCCACTCTCCTAAGCAGGATGTCCTTTTCCAGGGATTGGGTCCTCCTGACAACATGTCACTGTGCAGTTAAATTTGAATTTCAGCCAAATAATGAGTGCATTTTGAGTGTGTGTCCCATGCAGTACTCTGGATGTAGTACACTGAAAAGTTCTGATTCTCTGAAACCCCAATCTAACCAGGTGCCCTGTGTAACCGGGCATCCCTAGGTGCTGGGGTAGGTAGAAGGTGGATGCCTCGTCCTCCAGACGTGAGTTGCCAGCCACGAACTCAAGCTCGTCCAGAGCAACATGGGCCATGGCAAATGAAGAGGACTGCTGCGGTCCACATTTTTTTAAAAGACATACATCTGGTAGGAAAAAGACATAAACACTAATTAAGAGGAAATCAGGTTGATGGATCCCTGGTGGCAAGAGCCTTCTTCCCCCTGTGTTGCATGGATAACAGAATTTATCCTGACCCTGGGGAAAAATTGAATTCTCAAACCCTGTTATTCTATTTGAAGACTCAGGCGTACTTTCCAGAGGAAGGACATGACCAATTATTGCCATCAGGGCCAGCTTTTTCCAGGGAGCACAGCTGTCCTTCAAGCCACCCAGACGGCAGCCCCAACAGCAGCTTGACAGCTGGTCCCCAAAGCCCGCTGTATCACCAGGGAAACTGCACGCAGGTGGCTCTGGGTGTGAGGGTGAGGAGGAGGTGGCAGGAAGGGAGACTTGGGAACAGCTGTCAAACCTGCCCCAGGCTTCCTCCACCCCAGCCCTGGCCCTGGCCCCTGCTCGGGCCCCAGCAAATGCTCATCTCCTGTGAATAAGCCTAGCAAAGGTCCACGTCCCAGCCTCCCACATCTAGTGTTTCACTTAACAAATTCCCCTAAACCTTAGTCGTTTTGCTTGGGACTGCTTAGTTTATTTGCTTGAGATTTTGCAGTGTGGGCAGAGAAAGCTCATTTCTGCCCCATGCCATGTCACCTGGAGTGGGTCCGTTTGCGCTGGTGGATCCACTTTGACTTTTGACTCATATGGCTGGTAAGGTGGTGCTGTCTGGAGGCTAGTGCCCTCCATTCTCCTCCTTGTGCTGCTTAGGCTTCCTCACAGTATGGTGGCTGAATGCCAAGCAGGGCGAAGCACAAGATGGCTTCTTAAAGGCCAGGGCATAGTGGCTACTGCCTGTAATCCCCACACTCAGGAGGCAGGGGCAGGAGGATCATGAGTTCAAAACCAGCCTGGGCTACATAGTGAGACTGTCTCAAAAAAGGCTGGGTGTGCAACCAGCAGATCCCTTCTGCCATGTTTCATTGCTTAAAGCAGCCATGGGCTCAGCCTGGATGGAAGGGAGCTCAGAAATAGCTCCCTGCTCTCAGGGGCGGCCACTGTGAGCTTTCTGAAACCCAGACCTGACTGTACCTCCATCCTTCTTAAGAAAGCTCGGGAGCGCCATTGTTCTCCCAGGACCCAGTTCGAATGTTCTCCTGTGGCGCTGGAGGCTCTCCGGGCCTGGCCTTAGCCATCTTCCCTTCCCTCTGGCCCCCTCAGCCCTCTCACCTCTGGTCTGCACCCCGAGTCAGATTGTTTCCGCAGATGCGCACCCCAAAAGCATCCTGGGCTATGCGCACAGTCACCTCCTCTCTGGGCTCAGCTCGTGAGGCCTTGTACCGGGTCCCCCCGTTGCTTCTACAGGGCTACACCCCAGGCAGAGTCTCCTGTGGGGGCCCCTGAGCCAACAGGTAAGTGACGTCACCACGTCAAACTGCGTCACGTGCCAAGGGGAGGGAAGGTGCTGAGTGGCCACGCCCAGGATGGGGTGGGAGGTGGGTCCTCACGAACCACATAAAGGAAGTTTCTAGAAGGCAGAGCAAGGTCAGAAGACCCCTCGGAGAGTCCAGGTGGTCACTGTACCTAGAGGCGTCTGGGAAGTGGAGGGGCAGGGGGATCAGGCTGGGGGACACAGAGCCTTTTCCTCCCCTCCACCCACAAACCCGCAAAGCAGCGGGTGGGGCTCGAGTGTGCTCTGTGGCCACCCAGGGTGTGGGGAGAAAGGGGTCCCTGCTGGCTGGGTCCCCCCAGGTGCCCCAAGGACTCTGGCCTCAAGGGCAAAGCCTGGCAGTGCTGGTGCCCACAGGGACTCACAGAAGGTGCCCAGTGCCCCTCCTGGCTCTGAGAACTGGGGGTCAGGCACAGCTCCCCGGGACTGGTGGCCAGAGACAGGCAGGGGGGCCGCACGGCGCCCAGAGCCCTAATGAGCTGCTTCCGTGAAGATGAAAGGGCCGGGCTCGGGGACAGTCGCTTTCATGAGAGCCAAGCTGCGAGGCGCCCACGCTTGAGGAAGGGCTCTGGCCAGCGCCTCTCCTTTCATCTAGGGCATCAGAATCACGGCAGCGGGTGGCTGGGCCTCCAGGCATGGCCTCAGCGCCTCGTGAACCCCCTTCCCAGGAGGGGACGCAGGTGCTTCTTAGCCACCTTTTAGTGTCCTTTAACACCCTTTGGCCCCCTTGGTCCCAAAGCCCAAAGGGAAGACAACTTGCCCCCCATGGTTCATGGAGCCTAGGTGGGAAGGTCCTCTGTGGGTCTTCAGGGCCCCTCTGCTCCCCTGCAGGAAGAGAGCTTGAATCCTGAGGCCCCAGGACACCATAGAGGTCGTCCAGCCGGCCTCTCGCCTCACTCTGGTTTCAGGCTGGACAGTGGGGCCCACGGAGGGGCTGGCAGTCCAGAGATGGCAGGAAGGGCATGACGGGCTCAGCCCCACCAGGGATAGAGGATCAGCCTGGAGCCGGGCCCAGTGGCACCCACCTGCAGTCCCAGTGACTCGGGAGGCGGAGGCAGGAAGATCACAGGTTCGAGGCCAGAAGCAGCCTGCTCAAGTTAGCGAGATCCTGACTCAAGATAAAAAGTTAAAAAAAAAAAAAAACAACAGTGGGCTCAGGGGTGCAGCTCAGTGGTAGAAGGCTAGCGAAGCATGGGTGAGATCCTGGGCTCAACCCCCACGTACTGAAGAAAAGATCAGCTCCAGGTCTGAGGCCAGGAAGAAACCCAATGCGGGAAGAGCGGGGAAGAGCTGGGGAGGGGGTGGGCTGAGGACCAGAGGCAGAGCCAGCTCCCGGCTGGTCCCCATGCCCCGCCCCCACCCACCCACCCACTTGGGCTTCAGTGGAGGTCTGAGGAGATGGTGATGGGGGAAGGGCCAGGTGAGGGGCCCAGTGGCTTCCCAGGGGAGGAGCCTGAGTTCCAGGCAGGGAACCAAACCTGGGCTGGCTTAGCAAAACTGCCATCTTTGTATCCAGTGCATAAACGAATTTATACTGGACCTGGCAGTTACACTGGAGAATATAGACAAGGTTTGTTAAGATAGAACGCCATTTTGAGGGGCTATGAAGCCCCCCAAGTCCATCGCCTGGCGTCTGTGTGAGAGCAGGCTGCAGGCAAATCCCCCAACACACCATGGGGGTAGGCATCTCCCCTTCTCTGCCTCAGGGGTGTTTATAACATCGCTGCCCAGCCCTGGGGGACCCGCCATGCGGGCTCACATGGCTTGTCAGCCACCGTGGAGACCGCCTCTGAGGGCAGGACCCAGACATCAGCCAGAATCCACGTCCACTGTGAAATCTCCGTGGACGGTCACCATAAGAACTGTCTCCTTTGTGTCTTCGAGCTGATTATCATCCAAACAGAGTGAGATTAATGTAGCTTGAGATATTTATGTGCACGCTATTTCCATTTTGATAAAGCACATCATCCTATAAGAACAGGCATGGGTTTTATCACTCAGTCATGCGGTAACCTGCAGATAATTCAGTCTTACTTAAAATCTCAACTGTGACAAGGGAGAAAAGAAAATAGCATTTATTTCCTCCTTGGGGAAATTGTTCAGCTGTGAACGGAGCTGTTTGCATTTTTGCCTTGTTAACCAAGAAGAGATTTCAAAATTACTTTAAAATGTTCCCTTTCCCAAGACACAGTATATGGTAATAAAGACATATTTCACCAAGAATATAATGTCCAGAAAGAAAAGATCTTAAAAAACAGAGCAGGACGTCCCAGACGGGCAGAGGAAAGTGAATCAGGTGATGGCTGCGGGTGCTGTGGGCTCTGCTGGCTGAGGGCTAGTGGCCCCAAGAGGAGACCTTGGCCACCATGTAGTTTGAGGATGTCAAAGAGCTTGGTGTGGCCAGCCCCCTGCTGGAAGGTGGATATAATGAGTGCAGGAAGAACAAGTTCATGTACAGTTATTACCGGGGAGACACAAGGAGCCCAGGCAGGTGACTTGGAGCACGGGTCCAAGAATCTGGCAGCAAAACCTCAGTGCTTGTATTTGGTGTATAAAAGGATTTATACCCAGCACAAATGTCACAGTGGAGAGTATAGACAATGTTTATTAAGATGGTATACCTTACGCCGGGGCAGTGGTGCACGCCTGTAATCCCAGCGGCTAGGCAGGCAGAGGCAGGAGGATTGCAAGTTCAAGACCAGAAGCAGTCTGCATAACTTAGCAAGACCCTATCTCAAAAAGTAAAAAAAATGTGCTGGGGGCACAGCTCAGTGGTCCAGCACTTGCAAAGCATGCAGGTGCGAGACCCTGGGTTCGACCCCCAGTACCACACACACACACAAAAGATAGTATACCTTTAAGAAATAATTACTGGGAGAACTGAGGCACCTGGAGAAGCCTAGGTAGCTCTGGAAAGGAAGTTGGAATAACCCGGGTTCTCTGGGTGAACTGGCCTAAGGACGTTTCTATTCCTGGGGGAAGGTAAAGAAGCCAGAGACCAGGAGAGTGAAGCAGGCTTTTAGACGGAAAAATGCCTTGGATAGCGGAAATGGCAGGCTGAGAGAAGGGAGGTGAGCACGTGGCTGCTGGAGAGAGAACAGCAGAGGGTGAGGAGTAGGGAGAAAGGAGGAGAGGAGAAGAGAGAGGAGTGGAAGAGGAGCGCGGGAGCACGTTCCCTTCAATTCTACCCAAACTAGGGACTCCACGGCACCTGACTCCTAACAAAGAGCACGCCCAGTGTGACGTCAGCCCTGGGCACCCAGCTCAGGGCACCCAGTGTGGCGTGAGCCTGGGCTCTTTGTTTTGTAAATGGATCGATGGCTCAGGTTAGAGTGTGGGGCCATCAGAACATGTCCTCCCAATGGCCTCCGAGAGGCGCATGGCTCATCCCTCATGGCCGAACAGCAGGAGTTGATGACAATTCCCTCTTCCCCATACCTAATGGCTAATGGCTGTCTTACTACCTGCCGCGGGGCCCATGGCGCCAGCTCACAAGCCCATCAACACCGAGGGCAGGATATAAGGGAGCCAGCGGGTGGCCGTGTCCCACAGGGGCTCAGCTCTGGTAAGGCTGAGGCTGTTGCAGAGGCTCCTGCAGCTCTGGCAGGAGAGGTGGCTCCCCTCATGGTGGCCATCTGTGAAGGCTCCAAGAGACCCCAGCCGCTGCCAGTGCTACCTGGAGACAAGGGCATGGAAAGGCGCTTGCCGCTGTCCGGGGCAGGGTAGCGTTGGGTACCTGCTGAGGGCACAAGAGTTGCTGGTGCAAAGACCACAACAACTGAGCACCACGGGCGCCTGTGGGCAGCGCCTGCTTCCCCGCTTGTTCTCTGGCTTCTTTTTTCCCATCTGTGAAGAAGGACATGACATGTTAGTTTTCCTTTAATGAAAATTGGGATGATAGGGAGGAAATTCTGTTTCAGTAGAAGCGCTGCATCCTCTCATGAGCGCTTCCATGAAGGGTACAGCAGCCTGGATATGAAAACCCCATGGCAGTGTTTTGTTTACATTATTATTTTTTTTAATTTTCATTTTTACTTACTTGTTTTTGCTATGTAGCCCAGGCTGGCCTCAAATTCACGATCTTCCTGCCTCAGACTCCCAAGTGCTAGGATTACAGACATGTGCCGTTGCACCCAGCTGTTTGACATTATTTTAAATAATACTGAGAGATCTGGTTAGAATTTGAGGCCAGTGTCCTAGCTCATTGCTGGTGAGGATCTGCTCTTTATTTTTAAAAAGATACATGAAGCTGGAAACAGTGGCTCATGCCTGTAACCTCAGCGACTCAGGGGGCAGAGGCCAGAGGCAGCCTGAGTAACTTAGTGAGACCCTGGCTAGATAAAAAATTAACAATGGGCTAGAGGTGCAGCCCAGTGGTAGAGCACTTGCAAAGTATATGTGAGGCCCTGGGTTCAACCCTCAAGTACCACAAAATAAATAAATAAATAAATAAATAAATAAATAAATAAATAAATGGTGCCATCTTCTGGGGTGCACTCTGTCACCCCTGGTTCCCTCTATATGAAGTCCTGACTGTGTAATTATTGATTAAGCACTGTGAACATCTTGAAGACTCTTGAAATATGTGGCTAAATTCCTAATCCAGTCACTTGTCCCTGAAGAAGCCTAGTCCCTCCTGCTAGCTGGAGCCCTCCCCTGTGGCACCACCCTGCAGAACACCACAGAAAATCTCACCCTGAGATTCCTAATGTCCAGTTCCACCAGTTTGCGTGGACAAAAATGGCCAGGTTTGTACAGCACCCTAGTCATAGCACCTGAAAGATAGCAACAACCTAAGTGTCTATGGACATGGTATATGCATATGACAGGCTATTATCTAGCCTTAAGAAAGAAGGACACCCTGACATGTGCTACAATGTGAATGAAATAAGGACAGACCTTTTATGATTCCACTTACATGAAGTATCTTGTTGTTGTTGTTAGGTGCTGTTGAGTCGGTATCCAAGTCATAGCGACCCTCACAGGGTTTTCAATGGCTGTTTCGGGATTGCCTTGGGAGTGGATTGCCAGGCCCTTCTCCCATTTTTGCGGTGCTGGGAATCGAACTTGGGACCTCAGAGACTGCAGCGCAGCACTCTACCAACTGAGCTAAATCCCAGCCCCACATGAAATATCTAGACTAGGCAAATTCATAGAGGCAGGAAGAAGAATATTAGTTACCCGGGGCTGGGGAGGTAGAAAAGGGAGTTAATGTTTAATGGGGACAGTTTCTGTTTGGAAAGATGAGAAAATTCTAGAAATGTATAGTAGTGGTGATTGTACAATGTTGTGAATATATTCAGTGGCAATGAACTGTGAGTTTAAAACATCTTTAGCTCAGTTGGTAGAGTACTACTCTATGCTCTCTGGGACCCTGGGTTCGATACCCAGCACCACAAAAATGGGAGAAGGATATGACAGCCCATTCCCCCAAACAATTCTAAAACAATCTGCCATTGAAAACCCTACCAATAGCAGAGAATCACTGACATAGTGCCAGGCACGACACAATGTTAGGGAGTGTTTCGTTCTGTTGTACTTTGGGTTGCTATGAGTTAGACCCAACTCAATGGCACCTAACAACAATAGCAAAACAATAAATGTTCTGTTACCTATATTTCACCACTATTTCTAAAAAGCAAAAAAAAAAAAAAAAAAAAAAAATAGAAAAGGGAATCATTATCCTCAAAGTGTTAAGTCTTCACAAATTCCCCCTTAAAAAGTAATTTGAAAAAACCTTTTTACAAATCTCATAGCCTAGCTTCCAAATTCTGTGTTCCCAGTCAAATCAGAAACACTGATGAGGCCTGTGGAGAGGTGACATGCATGAATAATGCCAGTGTCATCCACAGTGGCCTTAGCAGAGCTGCTGAGCCACTTAATACCGAAAATGCATTTTGATTATTATATGAATTTTTGCCTGTCAAGAGAATCACACGGGCGTCGTGACCCTTTTAATGGCATTATCCAACTCCTTTGGGGCGCGTTTCTAGGCCACTGTGATGGGGGGATCCTTGCATGAGTGAGGTTTAGGCCTGCCCTTCCCTGCTTCGCCGCATGTCGGTGTAGACCTGACCATGGACATGTCCCAGGCTCACACAGATCTTTATTTTCTTGGGGCGGTTGGTCATAGGATTAGCTTGATGTCCTCTTCCCAGGAATCCCTCTCCTTAAGGATTTGGGGACATCTTGAGCTAGGGGGTATCAACATAGGAGGAGGCACCTCCAGGCCAGCATCCCCGTCCCCTCATCTCTTCCCCATTTCCGGTTGGGGACAGTCCGTCTGAGTGACCCAGCCTGAGCCCCTAGCCAGTTCCTGGGACTTGTCCTTCCACTGGCAGCTTGTTTACGGCCCCCCAGTCAGGGGCACCAAGCGATTGTAGTAGACGTCCTTGTGCCTGCCCGGTTACCTCTATGATCTGTGCCTGGCAGCCCACTGCCTTGGGCACTCCTTGTTCCCCCGCTGTGCCCTCTCTGCAGAGTAGCCTTTGGGCGATAGCCCCTGGCAGCTCTGGGGGAATTTCAGCTCCCTCTGCACAGCTCCTAAGAAATGGGGAGCTCAGCTTCCTTCCTGTAGGGAAAAATTGGGAGGAAATTGGCAAAAACTCCCAAACTGGGAAAATGGCATTTGAATATCTGGTTTGTAAGTTAGAAATCTAGGGAAAATGAAAGTAACTTTGTTGCACATTTGTACAAAACCCTTCCTAACTGAACTAAAAGCTGATTGACTCAGGCCATTCCATGGGCGAGCTACATAAAGAGATGCGCTGCGGCAGCTCGACCCTTTCGGCACAGCTTTTTAGGCCCTTTTAGGCTTTTTGGCGCCACTTTCTGTGACTTCTCACCCATTCCTGCCCGGACCACCGATGAGGAAGCACCTCTCCCGCTGCTCTGCCCCAGACCTTTGGTGAGGAGAGAATGCTCTCCCGTCTCAGTCCTCAACAGGGAAAAGAACCTGCTCTCCGTCTGACCACCAACAAAGCAACAGCTGTCTCCTCCTGACCACTGAGACAACCAACACAGGTGTTTGCCCCTGGAAGGCAAAAGCGCCTGAGGCTTTTCCTTTCTCCTGTCTCCTCCGGGGTCCCAAGGGCCGCAGGAGTCTGCGCCCCTCACCCGAGGGTCCCGAGTGAACTGTGTTTAGTATCTGTGTGTGTGGCAGCGCAGCCCATCCGAACCTCCAGGCCGGACTGGGAGGCGCGTGCCCCACATAGAGTTGGCGCCCAAATGTGGGGCCCAACACTTCCTCTGGGTGTGGTCATCCCAAGGCCTCCCTGCAGCCTCACTGCTTCTCCTGCCCTGCCAGCCTCCCTCACTTCCACAGTGGCTTTTCCCTGCAAAGTTTACCTACACAAGAATCCATGCCTCAGGCTCTGTGGGAAGAAATGCAGCCTATGGCAGGAGCTAAAAGCTGAGAGTTAAGAGTTAGTCAGGCCTAGCCCTGACTCTGGTAAGCCATGTGAAGTATCCACTTGTTGTTGTTAGGTCCCACTGAGTCAGGTTCGACTCATAGCGACGGTATGTACAACAGAATGAAACACTACCTACCACACACTACCTACCACTGCCATACACACAATCTTTTTTTATGTTTAAGCCCATTGTTGCAGACACTGTGTCAATCCGTCTAGTTCAGGGTCTTTCTTTTTTTCATTGACCCACCATTCTCCCAAACACGATGTCCTTTTCCAGGGATTGGTCCCTCCTAACATGTCCAAAATACACAGAGCTATCCATTAGGTCACAATAATCCCCATAACCACCCCTCCTTATCTGCATGGGCTGGTGTCTGGCAGCCTTTTTGTGCCATGAGGTCCCCTACACTCTCACCCCACCAGCATATGAGTGATAATACCAGGCTGGGCACTGAGCTCAGATTGGGTCAGTCAGAACTCCCTCATCCAAGTTTGGTGTTGGGACGAAGAAAGAGTTCTCCTGGGTGGGACAAGCCTGAAGAATGAAAACCTACTGCCAGGACTCCACCTCCTGTCCTCCAGGCCACTGGGAGAAGTGAGGGGAAATGGAGCCACAGGGCAGAAAGTAAGAGACCAGGGACAGAGCAAGTGCAGGGGCTTCTTCTGTCCTGGGTTTCAGGGCTGCCTGTGGCTCAGCTGTTCTTGAGGTCCCAGAAATCCGTCCTGAAGAAATTCTCTGCTTTAGCTTACTGCTGGTGGTGGTGGAAGGTATCGAGGCCCGACTCACAGCAACCCTATGTACAACAGATGAAACACTACCCGACACTGTGCCATGCTTGGCACTATGTCATGCTTCTCTGCTATTCATAGGGTTTTCAATGCTGATTGTTTAGGGAGTGGGCTGCCAGGTCCTTCTCCCAAGTCTACAACACCCAGTATTCCAAGGCTGTCTCCCATCCAAGGACTAACCAGGCCTGTTCCTACTTAGCTTCCAAGATGAGATGGGCTCAGATACCAAAGTGGTCTGGCTGCAGGCTGCTTTAGCTTAAGTTACCTCAAATCAATTTCTGGTATACCAACCAAAAATCTCTAACTAACTCAAAGCTGAAATTGTCAACCACCTTCAGCAATGAGGAAACAAAAGCTCAGAGAAGTTTAGTTACTTGTTTGAGGTAACTCAGCCAGAATGGGGCAGAATCAGGATTTGAACCCTGGTCAGCGGGGCACTGGAGCGACATCTCCAGCCTGAGGAGCAATGGGCTGTGTGAACACTCCAGACCACCCTGAACCCCTCGGCCTCCCCCACCTCAGCCTCAGTAGCCCTGTCTCCCCAAAACCCAAGTTCTTACAGCCTTCCTCATCCACTCTGTGCCCAACACACTCCTGTCCACTCCAGGTCACCACGTGGACCCGCGGAGCCCTGGAGACGTGGGCTGCACCTGGGAACCCTGGGCCCCCACCCACGAGACGTTCCCTCAGTGCTTCGGAAGTGGGGTGTGGACCCCGTGGGGCCATAGCCTCCCAGCCCAGCCCAGGATGAAGGGCCCCTGAGGCTGCTTGTACAACGTGTTGCAGGTGGGGAAACTGAGGCCAGCTTCCACACTAGCCTGAGACAGGAAATTTGAAGAGGGGCCTGAGCGGGGGGTCCCCAGACTCTGGGCCCAGCTCTTCCCCTCCCAGGCCAATGCCAGCCCTCTCACCACGAGGTCCCGGGATTCCGCCCACACCAGAGGCCCTGTCCTGGAGCCACGCAGGGGGCCACGGGGAGGCTTCTGTGGCTCCACGAGAGGGGAGTGTGTGCCGTGACGGCTCACCGAGACAGGAACAGGCTGATGCGAGACACTTGCCCAGGTCACAAGACATCTTAGGCTAGGACTAGGGTTGGGAGCTGGGGACAGGGCTTGGACGCCCCGCCCCATGCTGCCACTGGGGGGGCCCCCAGCCACCCACACAGTGGCCTGCTTCCCTAATTTCGGTCCCAGTGCCAACAGAGGAAGCCAGAGACCAACCAGAGGACGCCCCCCAGGCCCTTTTCCCGGCCCCCAGCTCTCGGCTCTGGCTCTGCCGGCTTCCCAGAGGTCCCTGGTGACTTCTGCATAGCCAGTGAGGTCCAGTTGGACCAGAGCTGAGGACCCCCCGGGTCCAGGAGGGCCAGATGGGCATTGGCAGTGGTCTCAGCAGAAGGCTGCGCCCAGCGTGGGGCCAGGCCAGGGAGGGGCAGAGAGGGGCAGAGCATGGGAACCGGCTCTACCACCACCTGCCCCCGCATCCCCGGCACCCCAGGGCCCTGGGTCCCTGCACCCCTTCCCCATCACGGCCCCCAAGGCCCCCAGGCGTCGCCTCCACCACACTGGCTCCCGAGAGGCCCCAGCAGAGCTCAATCCCCACCCCATGGTGGCCCTGCGGGAGACGGGCACACGCGTGGGAGTATGCGGCGGATGGCTGTGCACACGTGTGCGTGTGGGAGCTGTGGCTCTGCGGGGTGGGCACGCGGGAGTGTGTGTCTGGTGGTGGCAAGGTACACAACACACAACATGAGTGAGTGTGCGGGGCTGTGCAGTGTGCGGGGCTATGTGGGGTGGGGAGTGCGTGCGTGAGAGTGGGTGGGGGGAAGGAGGGCAAACGGGCACAAGGGCGAGAACCTGTGACGTTCCCAGTGTGCACAGCTGGTGTGATTGAGCAGGGGTGCGTGGCAGGGCGCACGCACCTGAGTATGTGTTGTGTGTGGTATGTGTTCTCTGTGTTGTGTGTGGTGTGTGGTGTGTTGTATGTTGTGTGTGTAGTGTGTGTTATGTGTTGTATGTGTGGTGTGTGTTGTGTGTGCATTGTGTGTGTTGTATGGTGTGTGTTGTGTGTTGTGTGGTGTGTGGTGTATGTGGTGTGTGTTGTGTGTTGTGTGTTGTGTGGTGTGTGTGGTGTGTGGTGTGTGTTGTGTGGTGTGTGGTGTGTTGTGTGTGTTGTGTGTTGTGTGTTGTATGGTGTGTGTTGTGTGGTGTGTGGTGTGTGGTGTGTGTGGTGTGTGTGGGGTGTGTGGTGTGTGGTGTGTGTGGTGTGTGTTGTGTGTGTGGTGTGTGTGTTGTGTGTGCATTGTGTGTGTTGTGTGGTGCGTGTTTGTGTTGTGTGTGTTGTGTGTGGTGTATAGTGTGTGTGCTGTGTGTGTGTGCTGTGTGGTGTGTGTATGTGGTGTGTATGATTTGTGTGTGTGTGGCGTGTGTCAGTGGGTGTGGTGTGTGTGTGTGTGTGGAGTGTGTGGCGTGTGTCAGTGTGTGTGGTGTGTGTGTGGTGTGCCCCCGCCTGGGTGGCCCTGGTGTGCTCTGGTCCCTGTCGCCCTCTATAGAGGACCCCTCTGGTTCTGGGGGTGGGGCCGGCCCTGCCAGGCCACCTGTTAGGGGAAAGGGGCTGGGATGTCAGGCCTCGCCGGGTGGGGATTTGGGTCAGGAGTGGCCCTCGGTTTCTCCCCTGGTTGCCTTGGCTGGGCCTGGCTGCCGGGCCACCTACTGCCCTGCACGGCTTCCTGGCCCGGCCTCCCTCCTGCCCCAGGCCTTGGTCGGACTCCATCTGCCACCGCCCTCCCCTCCTCTCCCATCCCAGCTCTGGCGCAGCGTGGTTACCCTGGGAAACATAGCCTGGCCGGATCAGATTTGACTCGTTAGGTTATTTCTGCCCTTTAAAGAAAGCATCACCGAGCCTGGCGGCTTCCTGATTGAATGAGCCTTCGCAAATGAGCTTTGCTCCAAACACAGCCAAGCAAAACAAAAGGAGACCCCAGCTCCCCACCCCCACCCCCACCCCGGAACTTTCTTACCTGGCGAGACTTCTCTCTGCCTTGGTTTCTCTCGGCCACGCCTCCTCTTGGCCCACGTTGCCCTCTCACAGGCCCGGAACCCACGGAGGGAGACAGCTCAGGACCCCACGCTGGAAGAGCGGGGCCTGGGCTCCCCTGGGCCATTCCTGCTCCCCGTCTGGGGCCTCCCTCTGGGGGCTGGGCTGCTGGTGGTTATGGCCAGCAGGTGAGGGGACATGGTGATGACTTCCACCTGTCACCAGCCCGCCCAGGCCCCCACTCCCTCCCAGCTGCAGGATGTGGGGGTGCTGCCCATCCTGAACCCCCAATTTTCCCAGGGTGGGCCCCTGGCATGGAAGGGTTGAGAATCAGTTCCGTCTCCTGTCCTCCCCTGGCCCTGCCATTGATTCTCTTGGGGGACCGGGTTGGGACAGGTAGACTCAGGCACCCCCTGGAGGACACCGGCCTCACTATTGAGGTGCTTTGGTTCCTCTGGCCTCCAAGGGGGCCTCAGGTGACCTGCTGTTCCAGGCATGGCTCATGGTGCCTTGTGCCCTGCACACCTGTGGCACCCGGGCCTGCAGAGCCTTCCTCCCAGGTGTGGCGTAGGTGAGCTGACCTCTGACCTGGGAGAGTCAGCACGCTAGAGGCTCCAGCTACTGCCCTCCTCCCCAGGGCCACCATCCCTCAGTGCCTCCTTCCCTTACAGAACAGTCTGAGGCATGGTGACCACCCATCGGTCATGGTGTCAGAGACAGGCCAAGTCACGTTGAGAGCCAGTGGGCTTCTGTCTTCTGACTCCCCAGAGCACAGCAGGCCCCAGCTCGGGAGGCGGATTTGGAGTTTGTGCCCAGGCACTCGCCCAGCGATGAGTTTAAGGTGCGCCAGACCAGCGTCATGGCTGGCAGAGTCGGGGCCCTGCCCCCTAAAAACCTGGAGCTGTGCCCTGAAAGGCCATCCCCATGCCCCTCTTGCCTCCTCCAGCCAGGGATCTGTGCCCGGGGGGCCCACAGCTGTGTCTGGAGACGGTTGTCACAACTGGGTGTGGACGCTACAGCACCAGTCCGTCGAGACCAGGGAGGTGGCTGAATGTCTTACAGGGCACAGACCAGCCCCCCCCAACCAAACTCACCGCAGACGCTGAAAGTGCTACAGCAGAGAGCCTTGCTCCAGAGGCCCCAGGGCTTAGGGCTGGGCAGAGTCCCCCCCCCAGGAGCTGAGGAAGCAGCACTCTGAGGAGGCGGTGCCCAGGACGGCCTTGCTGCGTGAGATCCAAAGCACACAGTCCGTCTCTGCGTTTTTCTTCTCGGAAATGACTTTCCATGGCTCCCCTCTGCCCACAGCAGAAACAAAAGCAGACCTTCAGCTCCGCCTTCCGGGTCTCCCCAAATCCCGGGGGGCTCTTTCCCACCTTGCCCTCCTCCACCTCCTGCACGCCCATGCCACCTGTTCCCTTTCTGTGATGCCCTTCCAGGGACTGGCCTGGAGGCTCCAGGGCCTCTGTTTCCACAGTGTGTGAGTTTGGGCTGCGGTAAGAGAATTGCACAGGCCAGGTGGCTTACAGGACAGCAGTGGGGTTCTCCCGCTGGGCTGTCTTCCCCTGAGGCCTCTTCCCTTGGCTTGTAGCCACACCATCCAACTGTGAGCTCACTCACTGGCCTCTGTGCAAGCTCAGTGTTAGGCCAGGTCAGGGTGGCAGTATTGGAATGTAAACAGGCTGAGGTAATGGGACACAGACTGGCGCACGCGCACAGTATCACCAGGATGTAATCTCATGCAACCGTGATGTGACTGGGCAATGGTCTTAGCATTCAGCCACTATGGTGGAAAAGCCACAAGAAGTCCCTCCACCAGCACTGGGCATGCGGGAAGAGGACGGGACACAAGGAGAGGACCGGACAAGCAGATGGGACGGAACACATGGAAAGGATGGGCCGCCAAGAGGACTCGCGGGCATGGAGAGGCTAAGGGGAAGGCAGAGGGCAACCACGGCGGGCAGTGGCACCACGGAGGGAATGGAGAAGAAATGTCCCGTAATAATCCATGTCACACCTGCCCTCTGCTCCTCGTGTGTGTTTTGGTTGCTCTGTGGGCCCTAAGCGTCCCTCCCTGGCCCAGCAGCCCAGCTTGGGTTGAACATTGGAGAGGGTTGAGGATCCAGAGCAAGAGAGACAGACAGCAGCTGGGGGCTGGGGGAGATGGCTCTGGTGCTTTATAGGGCACTAATCCCTCGGGCCAAGGCCTCACCCTCATGACATCATCCAGCCCCAGCTGCCCCTGAAGGCCCCACCTCCCGATGCCATTGCATTAGAGGTTAGTGCCTCTGTATGTGAATCTGGGAACACACACCCAGTCCCCAACACTCAGCTACACCTTCCCCTGCCCATCCTTGTGCCTCTGTCTCCCCACCTGGTCACACAGTGCTTTGATGCTCTGTCAAAACCCCCAAGGGCAGGGCTCCGCTGTGAGCTCAGTGGACCTTGTCGGAGCATCACTGCACTGAGTCTGGGTCCCCTAAAATCACCCTGGGGCACACCTGGGCCTGCTAAGGGGTGGTCAGCACTTCTAGACCCTTCTGTGGCCCAGCTGACCCAGCAACAGCCTGGCCCCTCCACGAAGAGGGGTGAGGGGACGTGGGCCAGGGCTGCCCCCACCCCACCCCACCCCCCGCCTCCTTCTGCAGAGGACAATAAGACTCAGCACTTGCTTTTCATCAACAAGGGAAAAAAGCATTCTGGCGGTGCACATAATGGCCTAATTTGTGCTGAAATTATCCGTAATTTGGGCCATTGAAGCTCGTGCGCTGGGCGACTGGTTTTACGGAACACGAGATAAAGAGGACCCTCCCGGAGCGGCTGCTGCTGTGGTTAGGTCTCGGTGCTTTGGATCTTGTTGGTTTTTTTTCTTCCATGAGTCCAAAGCTGAGACGTGCGCCTTTCTCTTGCTATGAGCCCAAGCGCTTCCTGTCGGATCTAGAAACTCACAGGCAGGCCTGGCAAACAGGCTGTTGCAGGCCCAGGCCCAAGTGAGGAGCAAGATCCAGGGCCAAGCCGGGAAGGGACCCTGCCGCCCGCTGCCTGGGGCAAAGCCACTGCCCATTCCATCTGCATTTTTATTTCTTCGCTCTCCTCTCTGTGGATAACTTTAATATCTGAAAATGTCAAAGGCAAATGGAGATTTACGTTTGAACTTGATTTGGCATCGCCTAATGAGATTTGAGTTTCATTTGAAACTCTATTAAAAACACATTTCGAGAAGATTTGCCAGAGTTCAGAACTCTAGCTGAGAACATTCTAGAGGATGCTCTCCTATCAATAGCCAGCTCACTGTGGACAGTAGAAGAGCCCGCAGCTTTATTTCACACACAGAAGAGGCACAGGGTACAGAGGGGTCTGAGGCCACTGGGGTGAGCCCACATATGAACATTGGGCTGCCCCCTCCACCCCGTGTGCTCCTCTCAAGTCTCCTGGATGCCCAGGGGGACCCACGGGCTGGCTGAGCAGTGCTGGGAGCACCAACCGTAGCCATCAAAGGCCAGGACCAGTGAGTGATTTCTGCCAAGAGCCTGAGCATAGATATTTTAGGTATTGTACAGTCACAGGCAGCATGTGAGTGAACAGGGGCCGTGTGCCAATAAAACTTTATCTGTGAAAGCAAACAGTGGGCCAGGGGCCCATTACCGCAGTTTGCACATGCAAGTTGACCTAACTTCTTCTGAATGGGCTTTCCTTCACCTCTCTCTTTGCCAAGGAGGATCTCCCCGTTCTCTCCCAGCCTCCCTTTGGATCCTGCCTTGGTTTCTCCTTCTGCTACTTCCCTTGCCCTCCCTTTCCTCCAAGAGCACCTTTCTTTCTCCCTCCCTGTATCTTCTATTCCTCCTCCTACCTTCTGCTGGCCCACATGGCCACACCCTCCTGACCCCTGGTTTTTTGGTGTCCAGCCTCTTCCTCCCAGCATGGAGTTGAGGCCCCCGATGCAGATGTGAGTCCCACGCTCCAGGCTGTATTTCGAGGATCTCTCTAAAGACCGTCTGATTCTTCCCTCCTGGAGTGGCTCTGCGTGGTCCCGGGCCAAGTGGAGGGGAAGCCAGATGCGTGGTCAGGGTTAGCCTTGTCCAGCCAGCCGGTGGGAGCTACTGATTGTCTTGAAGGTGTGGCAGAGTCTGGCTGTGGGGACCCATCGGGTACCTAGGGCGTGTCCATTCTCTGTAACCCACATTCTGCCCTTATGCAGCTGCTGCAGGTCAGGGATTGCTCAGGCGTGGCCGTCCCCAAGCCATGCTGAGGGACAGGCACCGTGGTGCACCTTCCGGGGAACCCCCAGCCTCCCCCATGTTCCTGCCCCTGGGGTGCTGGGGCTGGGGGCTGGCTTCTGACGTGCCCAGAGGACTCTGAAGACAGCCCGTTAGGACAGTCGATTCCAGGAGTCCTGGAGGAGGAGGAGGAGGAGGAGAGGGTCTGTACCCAGGGGTGACACGCCCAGCTCTGACTACCCCCCCTGCCTCCTGGCCCACCTTGTAACTCACTGGTATGCCACCTATCAGTCCTGGCGCTGGGTCGCCAGGGACCCAGAGGAAGGGGCAGGTGCCAGGCATGGGAGGCTGAGAGGGGGTCCTGCGGCCAGCTCAAGGCAAACCCCAGAGAGGCAGAGCCACGGTACTCCCGGGAAGCTGGACGGCCCAAGCTGAGCCCTCGACCCAGGCAGTCTCCCTGAGGCCCAGGCAGCCAGGAAGGATATAAAATGTGCAAAAATGAGCTCTTTCCAGCGCCATGAGTGCAAACTGGGGGCTTGCTCTCCTCCAGCATGGCCACGCCGCCCCCCCCCCCAGTGGTCCTGGGGGCTACAAATCTCAGTGGAACCAGCTACGGGGAAGCTGAGTTGGGGACACCTTCAGTCACTTACCCGGGGCCCTAACAGACAACCCGAACTGGTGTGAGAGCAGGCCGAAGGTCACTTGAAAATCTCTGATTCCTTGAAAACCAGCCCTCAACAAAAGCTGATAAGGGCAGCTGTGTCCCAAGATGGCTGTGCCTGCCAGGAGGGTTGGATTAAGAAAAAGATGGTGTCACAAAATAACCTTGTAAAAGGTCAAATTAGGGAATTCTGGTACAGGGCTGAGCTCTGGAAAATGGAAACTTACTTTGTACCCCCACCCCCCCAAATAGTGCTTGCTTCTGTCATTCTGCTTCTCCATTCCTACTCTGTAAAGCCCCTAACCAAGGTGAGTCGGATGCTGCTTTCTGAAAGTCTGTTCCCCAGGCCGTCTGGTCTAAATACACTTTTCTGCTCCCGATCCATTCATTTGTGTCTTGGAGTATTTTTCTGGGGTCGAGCCACTGGGTACAACCCTGGGGCTGGAAACAATAGCTGTCGTCTTCCCCTCCCCCCTTTTTAAGAGGCCAGAAGTTTGAAACACAGGTGGCAGAGCCCTGCTCCCTCGGGGCCCCAGGCCGCACCTCTCCAGCTTCCTGGAGTGGGAAGCGCCTGGCCCCCTTGGCGATCTGCGGCTTGCCCTCACCTCTCTGACCCCTGCCTGTCTTCCCCCGGCCCTCCTCTCTCTGCAGATGTCCGACACGGTGTCCCTCCATCCCAATTTCCTTCCTCATTGAAGGACATGCGTTGTTAGCCTTAAAGCTCAGTCTTACGGGGTGTGACCACTTCTTAACTAATTATATTGCCAAAGACCCTATTCCCAGATAAGGCCCTGTTCACCAGTGTGGAAACATAAGGAATCTTTTCCTGCAAACTATTTTTATTTACATTTTCACCCTCCTTCACGCCCTCCCCCTATTTTGTATCCTGGGGGCTCTGTCCTCTCCCTAGCTCCCTTGTCTCCCTCCCTGTGGCTGGTCATGCCCAGGCTTCTAAAGTTTCCTTGTTCCCTCTAAATTCATTGTCCTCTGGAAAATCTAAGACTTCCTCCCCACGGTGTCTCCCGTACTGCTGCCTGTCCCCAAGGAAGGCGCATGCTCCAGCCTGAGTTAGGACGAATTGGCTGTGGACAGGTGGCCCAGACTTGAGAACCGGTCCTTAAGAGGCCCCTCAGCCTTCACTCCACCAGAGCACAAGGGGAATGGGGGGGGGGGGCAGATACACAGGACACTGGTGGCACCCTCTCCTGGACAGGGCTTGCAGTGACCAGCAAGGCTTGAGGCAGCTGTCACCATCCTTTGCTGGGTGCCTAAGGGATCGGCTGTCCGCAGGGTCTGGCCCTGCCCCGGGGGGCGCCAGCCTCACCTGCCTCTACTTTCAGGGAGACGCACCTTCAGCTGGGTCACAGGGCACAGCTGAGTGGGGGCAGAAGCCCCTCGAATACCTGGGCACCTGCTGGGGTGCTGGGCTGCTCTCCCGGGACACCCATCCCCAGTGGCAGGTCACTGTGCCGCAGAGCGTGCCCCGAGCCCCGCACAGCATGCTTGCCTGCCAGGATGCTCACTGCCACAGGACACCCCTCCTGGACTCAGTGAGCCGCTGTCTTCACAGCAGCTCCCCAAGGATGTCCAGGAGGTGAGAATGAGCTGGGGACAAAGCAGGTTGTTCCGAGACTCGGTGTCCTCGGCAAGAACGGTGGCAAGAGACGCCACGGTCTGCCAAGCACGCTGCCACTTTGCCTGATCAAGTGCGTCTGGGTCTTAAGGTCGCCTTGCAGGATGACTGTGGTGGGGAGTTATCTGCACCCCCCGGGTCCTGCTGGCCAGGTGGGGACCCACTGAGGACCTGCGTCCTCACAGCCTCCAAGGCCAGGCGTCAGCCCCGGGCTGGCTGAGCGGGGCCTGGGATGGGGACACAGCCAGGGCGGGCAGTCCTCAGAGAAGCAAGGTCCCTCCTTCGAGGGCTTCTGTCCCCCCAGACAACGTGACTTTTCCTTCTCCCCTGGGGGCTCTGGAAGCATCGGCAGAGCCGCCGCTCCTCAGAAGCGTTTGGAGCTGAGTTCACCGGGCTCGTTCTGCAGAGGGCCACCTGTGCTAGGCACACGGCCAGCAGGGGGGACCCAGCACTGCTGCCCGAGGCTGAGGGGCTGGCGAGGGCCTGGGGTCCCCCTCGTGGAGATGAGGTTCCTGACTCTGCCTCCCTCCCTCAGTCAGCCCGGGCAGCGGCTGGGAGGCAGACGCTGTTGGCACCAGGACATCCAGTAGGGGTGGCCAGCTGTCGGTCCACAGGGTAGGCAGGGGCACATGTAGATCTTAGCCCACCCTACGTTGCTGGGCACCATGGAGTTGGATCTGACTCACAGCAGCCCTATGTATAACACAATGAAACAGTCCCCAACACTGTGCCATGCACACATTTTCTTTATGTTTGGGCCCATTGTTGCAGCCACTGTGTTTCTTCTCATTTTGAGTCTTACCACATGAGCAAAAGTTGCTCCCAGGGGCTTTACTCCATTCCCATCATTAAGGTCGACTCTACTTTGAGGAGAAACTCTCCTCCAGTCATTTCTTGTATGCCTTCCAGCCTGGGGATGGCAGCTCATTTTCTGTGCTATATTTGACAGTGCTTCTCTGCTGTTCATAGGGTTTTCAATGGCTAATTATTTTAGGAGTGGGCAGCCTGGTCTTTCTCCCTAGTCTATCTTAGTCTGGAAGTTCAGCTGACACCTGTCCTCCATGGGTGGCCCTGCTGGTATCTGAGATAGCAGTGGCATAGCTTTCAACATCACAGCACCACGGCACAATGTCCGTGATGTGGGCACAAAGTCCCCACAGCACAAGTTGATGGACACCTTGGGGAGCCCATGTTGGGCATCCCCAAAGTCCACTGCTGCCCTGTGACCTTGGCCTGGGAGCAGTGCGGTGGGGAGCCATGGCTTGGGAGGAGGGAGCATGCAGGACCACCCACTGCCCAGGGGACAGGTGGGGGCCACAGGCCGTGACTTGGGGGCCTTGACGTGGGTGCACCTTGGGGAAAACGTGGCAGCAACCTCCAAGGCTCAGCACCCACCTAATTTACAATTTTATTTTTGTTTCTGCAACTCAAATATCCGTCCCCACCACAATGGGAAAAACCAGCCGCACCCATCTGCCCCCTAGGATCCTGCCCGACAGCACAGAACAGCCAGCTCCTGCCCCCTGGCACACCTCACGGCCACGGACACAGTGCAGCGTCCCCTCCAGGGATGCTCAGGGGCCAGGGCCACGGCTGGATGAGTCAGTCTGCCTCTGGGAGGGGTGCTGCTGGGAAGGACAGGGTGGGGTCTTCAGGGACCCTCAAGGTTCTGGGTGTGGCGACCAGGCTGCTTTCCTTAAGAAACACGACTTCTCTGTCCTGAAGTTACAGGGCAAACGCGCCCGGAAGGCGTGGGTCTGGGCCAATGACAAAGCACATTACATTTTCACATTGCCTCCATGCATCCAGGCCACACAGCCCCCTTCATAGCACCAGCCCCATGGGGTGTGGTCCATGACGATCCCCATGGCACGGGGATTAGAGCCCAGTACAGTTAGATTTAGCTCAGTTGGTAGAGCACTGCTCTGCAGTCTCTGAGGTCCCGAGTTCCATTCCCAGCACCGCAAAATGGGAGAAGGATGTGGCAACCCACTCCCAAGACAATCTCAAAACAATCAGCCATTGAAAACCCTATGAGGGTCGCTATGAGTCGGACTCGACTTGATGGCACCTAACAACAACAACAACACAGTTAGAATGCCTGTAGCCATAGCCCTGTGGCATCCAATCCCATATCATGGAAGCTAAGCAGGGTCGGGCCTGGTTAGTACATGAATGGGAGATCACCCTGGAACACCAGGTGCTGTAGGCTTGGGAGAAGGACCCGGCAACCCACTTCCCAAAACCAATCTGCCATTGAAAATCCTATGAATGGCAGAGAAGCACTGACAATAGTGTTTCACCTGTTGTACATAGGGTCGCTGTGAGTCGGACATCAACTCGACAGCACCTAACAACATCAAGACAGAATGGACATGGGTTAAAGGTGCACCCCTCCCACCCATCTGCAGATGGGCACAGCTGCCCTGGTAGGCACAGTGCAGGCAAAAATGAAGATTCAGATGACATGAAAGGCAGAAGTGTCCCATGGAGCAGGGCCAGGGTCCAAGGCCCTTGAATGGCCCACAGTCAGTGCTGGTTATTGTCAGGTGCTGCTGAGTCAGGTCCAACTCATAGCGACCCTCATAGGGTTTTCAATGGCTGTTTCAAGACTGTTTCGGGAGTGGACTGCCATGTCCTTCTCCCATTTTTGCGGTGTTGGGGATCCAACCCAGGGCCTCAGAGAGCACAGAGTAGCGCTCTACCAACTGAGCTAAGGTAGAAGGCAAAGTGGGCGCAACTGAATGCCCAAAGATCGAGGGACTCACGTGGAGCATCAAGCAGGCCAGGCGGGGACAGGGGACTGTCCAGGAGGGGGGCTCCCTGCCAGGCCCCCTGCAGCTGCCCGGCGTGTGGGAGCCCCAGCTGAGACCACTGTGTCACCTGGGAAGGGACCGCAGCGAGGAGCTCTCCAGCAGGGCACCCAGGCTGCACTCAGGGTGGGAGGGGTCTGGGGGCCTTGGAGTCTTGCGGGACCAGGTGGAGGCAGAGCTGGAGGAGCACAGAGGGTCTGCTGCGGTGTCACTGGCGCCCCCCCCACCCTGCGAGCCCCAGGGGCGGGCTGCATAAAAGCTCAGACACAGGGCTCTGCCGCATCTCCTCCCTTAATGGGCTTAATGTCTTGCCTGAACTCAATGTGAGTAATTTTGCCTCCCACGCATAGATTTCAGAAAAAAAGCGTACAATGACCCTGGTTCACTTCAGCGGAGAAAATAAAATAGTAGCGAAGTAATAGTAGGAATTACTGCGCCACTTTCCTCCCCTTTATTTTTTTATCCACTCGCTTCCAGTGCCTTCCCCCCACCCCCAAACACGTTGCTGGATCTCTCCCATGCAGGAGGTCCTGGTTAATTTCCGGGGAGCATAACCTTTTGAAAACGCAGCCCCGCCACACACCAACAAGCAGCTTGCGGTAATTAAAATAATGTCATCCTGGGCTCAGATTGCTTGTGCTAATAAGGCTAATTGACAACAGCAAGCATTAGCTGTGATTAGTCATATGCTGCTAATAGCTCGCTGGTGCCTCTGATTGTCCCCCCAGGGGCAGTATGCATCTGTTTGTGACCCCTGTCCTCTCTCACGAGGCGGACCCTGGGCTGTGCATTTCCCGCAAAAAGCTCCCCCGGGTTCAGGCGCATTACAGGCAGGTTGTCTTCTCAAAGGGGAGCGTGTGGGTTCGAGGCTGGTGGCACATGCCAGGGCCTGGCACACTTCAACCGGACAAGCCCCAACATCACATAGGAGCCAGGCTCAGGACTTGGAGGAAGGAGTCACCCCAGGGACCCCGATGGAGAAGGAAATGCCCGAAAAGCCAACGTGCAAACCACCAAACAGCTGCAGTTTTTACAGCAGTAGAAACCCTATGAAAACAACATGGTTAGCATCTCCACCAGGGAGGTCTGCCACTGGGAACTTTACTCCAGGAGCATTTGTTCTCCACGGGAGAGTGGGAGACCCCTCAGGGTGGGCTGGGGTCTGGCTCTATCACGTGACACTGAAGCTGCCAGCTTCCTCTGCAGGGAACCCCATCTGAGCTCTGGGGTGGGGGAGGCTGGGAAGCCACATCCCTGGAGAGTTTTCAGGGTCAATCCCTGCAGGTCCAGGCACCTAACTGTGAG
Source organism: Pedetes capensis (assembly GCA_007922755.1). NCBI lineage: Eukaryota > Metazoa > Chordata > Mammalia > Rodentia > Pedetidae > Pedetes > Pedetes capensis. The sequence continues at coordinate 9,900 of VMDO01006917.1, read as the reverse complement.
ATGGGACCTGTTACAAAATAGCACCTTCTTATAAGGTGGTGCCTTCTTCTACCCATCATGCCCCAGTCCTCAAAAAGCCCACAAAAAAGCCACCAAAACCTAACTCAAAATCTTCCCTGGTGCCTGGCAACTGATACCTACTTCCTTTTCCCTCTTCTAGCCTATCAGAACCCTCCATGCACCTGCTTCCTACTTAGCCCAACCAATAACAGCAACCTGAAATGATGTGTGTGTATACATATACATACACACAATTGCACACAATCATGAAAAGGATACACACACACACCATATATATATGTGTGTGTATATGTATGTATATGTTGTTATTGTTGTAAGGTGCCATCAAGTCGGTATCCGACTCACAGCGACCCTATGTACAAAGGAGGAACACTATTGTTAGTGCTTCTCTGCTATTCATAGGGTTTTCAATGGCAGATTGATCTTTGGGAGTGGGTTGCTGGGTCCTTCTCCCAAGCCTACAGCACCTGGTGTGCCCAGGCAGTCTCCCATCCAAGTACTAACCAGGCCTGACCCTGCTTAGCTTCTGAGATCTGACGGTATTAGAAGCCACAGTGCTACAGCTGCAGGCATGTTGTTGTTAAGTGCCATTAAGTCAGATCCAACTCGTAGTGACCCTATGTACAACAGAGAAAGACATTCCTTGACACTCTGCCATGCACACAATCTTAAGTTTAAGCCCACAGTTGTAGCCACTGTGTCAATCCATCTAGCTAAGGGTCTTTTTTGTTGTTGTTGTTGACCCACCACTCCCCCACACATGATGTTCTTCTCCAGGGATTGGTCCCTCCTGACAACATGTCCAAACTATGTAAGACGTAGTCTAACCATCCTTGCTTCCAAGGACAACTCTGGTCGCACTTCTTCTAAGACAGATCTGTTGGTTCTTTTGGCAGTCCATGGTATATTCAATAATCGTCTTCAGCACCATAATTCAAAAACATCAATTCTTTTCCTGTCTCCCTTATTCAATGTCCAACTTTCATAATTATATGATGCGACTGAAAACACCATGGCATGAATCAGGTGCACGTTCCTCTTCAATGTGACAGCGTTACTTTTCAGCACTTTGAAGAGGTCTTTTGCAACAAATTTTCCCAATGCGATGTCTCTTTTGATTTCTTGACTGCTGCTTCCACAAGTGTTGATTGTAGACCCAAGTAAACCAAAATCTTGGACAACCTCAATCTTTTCTCCATTTACTGACACAATTGTAAGGATTTTTGTTTTGCTGATATTGAGTCACAATCCATATTGAAGGCTGTGTTCTTTGATCTTCCTCAGTAAATGTTTCAAATCTTCTTCACTTTCAGCAAGCAGAGTTGTGTCATCTGCATAACGCAGGTTGTTAATAAATCTTCCTCCAATCATGATGAAATCTTCTTCTTCCTAAAGTCCAGCTTCTCAGATTATTTCCTAAGCATAGGATTGAAGAGGTACAGTGAAAGGATTCAGCCCTAACATACACCTTTCTTGACTTTAAACCAGGCAACATTTCCTTGTTTTGTTCAAACAACTGCCTCTTGGTCCATGTACAGATTCCTCATGAGTACAATTATTAAGGGCTCTGGTATTCCCATTCCTTATAATGTTATCCATAATATATTATGATCCACACACTCAAATGCCTTTGCATGTATATGTTGTTAGATGTTGTTGAGTCTTGCATGTATATGTATATATGTGTATAGATATGTGTATGTGTGTATATATATTATATATTATATATTATACACACATATATCATACACACATATTGCATATATTATACACATTATATATATTATGTATATATATTATATATAATATATGTACACACACACATATACAGAGAGAGAGAGAGAGAGAGAGAGAGAGAGAGAGAGGCCCTGCTGGTATCTGAAATACCGATGGCATAGCTTTCAGCATCACAGCAACACACAAGCCCCCACAACATGGCGAGCTGATAGACAGAGGTTTCAGCTGAGCTTCCAGACTAAGATTAGGAAGAAGGACCCAGCAGCCCACACCCCGGAAAAATTTACCATTGAAAACCCTATGAATAGCAGAGAAGCACTGTCACAGTGCCCAAAAATGAACCCCCCAGGCTGGAAGGCATTGAACAGAAGACTATGGAAGAGTTGTCTCCTTGAAGTCAAGTCAACGTTAATAACACAAATGGAGTAGACACCCTGGGACCTCCTTTTGCTGATGTGGCATGACTCAAAAGGAGAAGAAACAGTGGCTGCAACAATGGGCTCAAACATAAAGAAACGTGCGCAGGGCACAGTGTTGGGTAGTGTTTCATTCCGTTACACGTAAGGTCACTCACTATGAGTCAGACCCAACTCAATGGTACCGAACAACAACAACAAATACCACACACACACATACACACACACCACCCCACTTCATGACTGTGTGCAGTTGGGAGGATTCTGACTCTGCTTTCAGGGACATCTTACCTCCCTCAAGTTCACAACCTTGCACGTACCCTTCTGTGCCCAGGCCGTGCTCATGCGCTCAGAATCAAGGAATGATTGATGCTTTTCTCACTTCCGTCACGAGAACCTTGTGGGAGTGGGCACTGCGTCTGTGCGATATTCGGCGACATCGCCAAGCCAGCCGAGTACTCAGAGAGCAGCTGCAGCCTGCGGGCTCCTTTCTTCTTCTCATTCCGGAACACGGGGAGCCACCATTTCTTCAGCGTCGCTCCCTGACTCAGTGGCCGCCCACAGGTGCTACCTCCAGGCGCCTTCCTTTCGCACAAGGTCCTGGTGGAGTTTTCCCTGGCGTCCCCCCGTGTCCGGGCACCAGCCCGTCTGTTGCGGCGGGGCTTCATTTTGATGACCTGGTCCTCGTGTCCAAAATCCTTCTGGGCTCCTTTGCTGCTTTCCTTGTTTCCCCTGTTTCTCTGGAAGAGCGAGGCGTCCGCATCCCGGGGCGTCTTCAGCCCGCTCCTGAGCCTCCTGGCAGGTTGACGCTAGGATCCCTGTGGGGGCTGTTTCTGAGGGGTGCTGTAGGGATGACCTGGCATGACAGGGACAGGCGCTCTGACACGAGGCCCCAGCATATAACCCCACGGGCTGCAAGGACAGATTGGCTGAGGCCGCACTTTTCCCTCTGACTCCAGGCTCATCATTCAGAACCGCAGGGACCGGGACAGGCAACCGAGATAGGACTTTCCAAAGCAAAGTTAATTAACCGGGTGCAGTGGCGCCCGCCTGTAATCCCAGCGGCTTGGGAGGCGGAGGCAGGAGGATCACAAGTTCGAGACCAGAGGCAGTCTGCGTAACTTAGTGAGACCCTATCTCAAAAAAAAAAAAAGTAAAAAAAAAAAAAAGAGCATTGCATTGGGAAAATTTCTTGCAAAAGACCTCTTCAAAGTGCTGAAAAGTAACACTGTCACACTGAAGAGGAAGGTGCACCTGACTCACCTGAGCTGGGGTGCAGCTGAGTGGTCCAGCACTTGCAAAGCACATGAGCATGAGGCCCTGGGTTCAACCCCCAGTACTGCAAAGCAAAAGTTAATTGGACTAATCTCCCTTCCTTGCAAACTGTCCCCAAAGCGAATTATGTTCAGCTAAGGTAAAGCCCTTGGGGCTGGGATTTAGCTCAGTTGGTAGAGCACCGCTCTGCAGTCTCTGAGGTCCTGAGTTTGATTCCCAGCACCACAAAAACGGGAGAAGGATGTGGCAACCCACTCCCGAGGCAATCCCGAAACAGTCAGCCATTGAAAACCCTATAAGGGTCGCTATGAGTTGGACACGACTCGACGGCACCTAACAACAACAACAACAAGGTAAAGCTCGCCTGCAGCTGTAGCCCTGTGGTGTCCAATCCCATCAGATCTTGGAAGCTAAGCAGGGTTGGGCTTGGTTAGTACTTGGATGGGAGACCGCCTGGGAAACCAGGTGCTGTAGGCTTGGGAGAAGGACCCAGCAACCCACTGCCAAAAATCAATCTGCCATTGAAAACCCTATGAACAGCAGAGAAGCACTGACAATAGTGTTTCACCTGTTGTACATAGGGTCACTATGAGTCAGACACTGACTCGATGGCACCTAACAACAACAACAAGGTAAAGCCCAAATGAAGCCTGCTGTAAAATGCCCACAAACCTCTCTTACCCAGCAGCAGCTATCGCCCCACGCAGTGAAACTCTGCCCACTGCACCCTCACGCTGTGCTAGTAACCACTTCTTTTTCTCACCTATTCTGACCTATTCTGATAGATTCTTGTATCCCCGTGACTCCAGCCATACTTCTACCCACTCTGCTTATCAGATGACAGAGCAAATCTCAGAGGAAGCGGGCTCAATTGTCGAGTTGGACAATCGCCTGTTAAACACGGATTCTGTCTGTTTTGGAGTTTGGGTTCGCAAGCGCTCCAGAGGTGGCTTGATGGCCTCTTTCTTTCTCCCTCTGGGTTCACTGGGAGAAGGACCCGGCAACCCACTTCCAAAAATCAATCCGCCACTGAAAACCCTATGAACAGCAGAGAAGCGCTGACAATAGTGTTTTGCCTATTGTATGTAGGGTTGGTATGAGTCGGATACCAACTCGACGGCACCTAACAACAACAATTGAGTTTGCTACTCGCAGTGTTTCTGACTGCCATGCTGGGCAATCTGGTTCTTTGAACCATTTCCCTAGTGGTGCTTTGTGCCCGCTCTGTGGAGACCTGAGAAGATTCTGGATGCTGTCGCCAAACCTGGTGCAGGCTGGTGCGGGGGCTCAGGCCTCTTGCCAGCTGCTGTCTGGAGACCACCTGAGGCTGGAGCCCTTCCCTCTGTTTGGGGAGCCAGCGAGGCCCCCCAGCCCAGCCTGTTAAGGGCCGGCACCCCACAGCCACCCGCCTCTGGGCCTGGCCTCCGCCCGGCTCTCCTGGGGACCTGGCCCCGGGGCTGTGCTCCTTTCTTTGGAGGCTGGCAGTGTCTTCTTGGGTTCTTTCTGGCGCCTCCAGACTGTGTCTAATGTGCCGAGTTTATCTTGTCTGCCAGGTGCCAGGGCCACGCGCGCTCCTGGCGTCCGCTAGACGTTCAAATCCCTCTCTGTGAAAGGCGCATAAAACCTCCATGGCATCCAGTGCTCCCCAGGGGTGGACACGGTTCTTTCACGGTGTGCTCCCCAGGGCTCCAGCGCGCACACTTCACATCCAGGTGGTTTTAAAAGTCGTTTATAAGACCTCCCCCCAGGCGTTTCCAGCTGTTCATCCTTCTCCCGAGGGGGGCTGTGTTGTTTTGGTTTTGATATATTTTGTTGTTCTTTTTCTAATTTTTTTTTTTTTTTCAATACTGGGGGTTGAACCCAGTGGTCCAATACTGGACCCCTGAGCTGCCATCTCCGGCCCATTTTTTTTACTTTTTGAGACAGGGTCTCGCTAAGTTACGCAGACTGCCTCTGGTCTCGAACTTGTGATCCTCCTGCCTCTGCCTCCCGAGCCACTGAGATTATAGGCGTGTGCCACAGCTCCCAGCTCTTTTTCTAATTTCTTAAAAGACGAGTGTGTTAGGGGCTGGGGATGGAGTTCAATAGGAAAGCACTCGCCTAGCAAGTGTGAGGCGCTGGGTTCCGTCCCCAGCACCAGATGAGCCTCCTTGGACAAGGGAGGTGGAGGGGCCCGCCCGTCCCCTGCCATCCTGCCGTGCGCGCTGCTCCGTGGTAGGAAAGATGTTTCTTCCCAGTGTGTCTGAGATGGTTGGCAGCTTCAGCTTGATGGCCGGGGTTATCGAAGCCTGTCCTCACAGTCTCAAGACGACTCCACTCTCTTTAAAACACAAAAAATCAATCATACTGTGGTGTGACTCACACACGATAAAATTTACCCATATGCTGTACACAAAATGATGTCCCCGTCCTAATTCTCCCTCCCTCCCCCGCCGTGCCTGTCACATTGTGCCTCGTGCTTTACGACCAGCCGTATTAGGTGTACACAGGTTTTAAACTGCCACATTGCCCTGTGGATGGGCCCTGCTATCATTATGAGACCTGTGGGTTCTGCGCTGGTGATTTCTCTTCCCTTGAGGTCGGCTGACCGGTCCTGCAGCTGCCTGAGCAATCCGTTCTGTGCAGGGTTCACATGGTGACCTCTTTCCGCCCTCTTTAACCCTCGCTGGGGCCTCACATTCGTGTGTCTCTTATAAGTAGACTCGGAATAACCTTAGCATTTTTATTCAATCTCATAATTTTTTTTGGTGGTTTTTGGGGGCTGGACCCAGAGCCTCATGCATACTTTGCATGAACTCTGCCACTGGGCTGCACCTCCTGCCCATTTTTATTTTTGGTTTTGAGAGAGGGTCTTGCTGAGCGACACAGGCTGCTACTGCCTCGATCTCTCAATGCCCCTGCCTGGCCTCCCAAGGCGCAGGGGGCCCTGGTCCAAAGGCACCCACAGTGCCCAGACAGAAGCTGGGGTTTGTCCTTACGGGGCCCTTGGCAAGCAAACCGCACCCCCCCCCCCCCGGGGATGAGAACCTCTGGCCCCGTAGAGCCAAGAGCGTTCTCCTGGGACTTTGATTTGCATTTCCTTAATAAATAATGACATGGAGCAAGCTGGCCATTTCTGTACCTTCTTTGGAGAAGTGTCTATTCAAAGCTGTTGCCCATTTGTTTTTTTTGTTTTTGTTTTTGTTTTTGTTTTGCAGTACTTGGGGTTTTGAACCCAGGGCCTCCCACATAATTTGCAAACTCTCTGCCACTGGGCTGCACCTCCAACCCATTTTTTAAAAATTTTATTTATTTATTTATTTATTTATTTATTTTGCGGCACTGCAGTTTGAACCCAGGACCTTGTTGCCTGCATGCTTTGCAAGTGCTGGACCACTGAGCTGCACCTCCAGCCCATTTTTTTTTTACTTTTTTGAGACAGGGTCTCCCCAGATGATGCAGACTGCCTCTATTCTCGAACTTGAGATCCTCCTGTCTCTGTCTCCTGAGCTGCTGGGATTACAGCAGAGCCACTGCGCCCTGCTCTTTTTCCATTTTTATTTATTAAATTTTTCAGTAGTGGTTTTTAATGTACAACATGACGGGTCTTGTTAGGCCCACTCCTTCCATGCATTTCATTGTGCATTCTCACTTCCCCTCACCCCTCCCTCAGCCCGTCCCCCACCAATGATCTCCTTTCTACTTACATGTCTTTTTTGTGAGTCTATCTATCTATATATGGACATCTCGAATTTTCCAGAAGGGCAACATGCATGGTACTTTTTTCTCCCATCACCCTTTCTCCTGGCCCCTTCCCCCTTTCCTTTAGTCCATTATCTTTCCCTGCTTAGGTCCTGTCTGCCTTCATAATGCTTTCCATAGTCAGTATACACTGAGGTCTAACACGCACGTATGAGAGAAAACATGGGCTGTTTGTCTTTCTGGGTCTGGCTTAATTCCCTAAAAATGATGATCTCTAGTTCCATCCACTTTTCAACACATAATTGTGTCCTTTATGGCTGCATAAAACTCCGCGGTGTATATACACCACAGTTTCCTTATCCACTCATCTGTTGATGGACACGGAGGTTGATTCCGTATCTTGACTGCTATGACAAATGCCTCAGTAAACATGCAGGAATCGCTATGGTGTATTGACTTATACTCCTTCGGGTATGTACCCAGGAGTAGGGTGGTGGTTGTTGTCAGGTGCCGTTGAGTCGGTGTCTGACTCATAGCAACCCTATGTACAACAGGTGAAACACTATTGTCAGTGCTTCTCTGCTGTTCATAGGGTTTTCAATGGCAGATTGGTTTTTGGGAGTGGGTTGCCGGGTCCTTCTCCCAAGCCTACAGCACCTGCTGTTCCCAGGCAGTCTCTTTTCCAAGTACTAACCAGGCTAAATTTTGCTTTGGTTGTTAGTTTTTCTGCTACAGTAACAGCTGTTGAGTAATACAGAAAATTGGTAGCAGGAGTGGGGTTTTTGCTATGCAGAAACTAACCATGTAGTTAGTTTTGAATTTTGGGAGAAGTTTAGAACTTGCTAGTGGGAGGAGTTTGGGAGAGTTTGGTGATGTGGGCAAGAGAAGCCGTGGAGGGCGTGGGGGGCAGTTCTGTTGAAGGTAAGGAAGACCACAATGCCCCTGCTGATAAGAGAAATGCAGAAGGGACTCACAGGATTTTAAAGGAAACTGAGGACTTAACTGGATATTGGACTAGAGGCAATCTGTATTATATTCTCCCAAAGACATTGTCAGCATTTTGTTCATGCTGTGAAGATTTGAGTGAGGCTGAATTGAAAAGTTATGAACTAATTTACTTGGTGAAAGAAATATCACAAGGATGACAAAATATAGGGGGTGTTGCATGGTTGCTGCTTGCTGATTTTAGCCACATATATGAGGAAAATATGGAGCAAAAGGCATAGAAAAAAGGTCTGAAAAATGTGGAATGTAAAGAGGGATAAGGCTGCAGTTTGTCTAAGGTTACTACAGACAGGGCTAGTTCAGGCTAGGAGGCCTTAATTGTTAAAGGACAAGCCACAGTCAGTGAAAGAAAGCCTTGACCTTTTTGCTTGGACAAAAGAAATTCCCTTGGTGTTGGGCCACGCCCACTGCTGCACTTCTGGCCAGGAGCTGAATCTTGCAGCTGAAGACCCACTGTGTGGTGAGTGCTGCCAAAGAGCCACACCACCTGGAAAGGAGGCTTTATGCCCACAGCTACTCTGAGAAGCCTTAAGAAAGGCAGGTTCAGAGATTTACACTCACGGTGGCTCCTTTCTTCTTTGCTTCCAAGGATGATGCTGACAGCTCAAGTGCTCTTCAACAGTTCTTTATTGTGCTTCCTTGTCTGGGCCAATGGTCAGACAACAGCTGCTGCTGCTTGCCCTGTGCCCCGAGCCTATATACCCTTCAGGGACCAATCAGATGCTGCCATGTACTAAGGGGTGATTTGATCAGGAGGAGATGCAAATGTAGTATTGGAGAAAGAACCAACCATGGGGTGTGCCTTAAGTGACCAATCAGGGGTTGTTCATTGAGAAGCGGCCAATCAGGTGTCAAGAGGTTTGAGGAGGCAGTTGAATGCCAGAGCCATGTTGGCTCACTGGACACCCCAAAGGCCCAGAATGTAGGGCAGAGGTTGCGGCTCTGGGAATGAGTCCCAGTCCTCCAAGTTGGCCAGATAGGCTTTGAGGTGTGCTGCTGCTCTAGGCTGCATCCTTGGGGCTCAGAAGCAGTCAGCCAGACCCTTCACATCCAGGGCCTCAGGGCATGGAATGGGAGTGTCCGAAAGGCTGTTCTCTGGATGCACTGTGGAAAGAGGCCTCCTAGGGAAATGATTTCTTGGACTGGGCACACAGAAGCCATGACTACAGCTGTGGCTTAAAAGGGTGAAGCTACCGTTAGAGCAGGCAGCAGCTCTGGACAACATTCATGTGGTGCTGGTTTTATGAACACGCGGCATTCAGGAGTTAAAGGGCTATGGAGGGCGCCGGCAGGCTCCAGAGCATAGCCTGCCAGGCCAAGCTGTGTGTATCGGGGTCAGGTGCCCTGCAGAAAGCCCCTGAAAAGGTAATGCATGAAGCTTTGAGGATGGACCCTAAGCGGCAGTGGAGACCCCAGGATGCCGGATGCATCAATCCTAGTTCATGTCTATTTTATTGAGAATTCCTGTACATGCAAAGGCTACAATTTGCTTATCCATTTTGTTGTTGTTGTTGTTGTTAGGTGCCGTCGAGTCGGTATCCGACTCATAGCGACCCTTTGTACAACAGGGGAAACACTAGTGTCAGTGCTTCTCTGCTGTTCATAGGGTTTTCAATGGCAGATTGATTTTTGGGAGGGGGTTGCCAGGTCCTTCTCCCAAGCCTACAGCTTCTGGTGTTCCCAGGCGGTCTCCCATCCAGGTACTAACCAGGCCTGACCCTGCTTAGCTTCCGAGATCTGACGGGATCGGATGCCACAGGGCTAC